>JAUPMG010265387.1:0-19982 GCA_031762675.1 Pachysandra terminalis
TAGCATACGAAGCTAGAACATAACTGCACCAACAAATAAACCAATCAACAACGATTCTCTGTATTATTTGAAAGGAAAAAAAGAAAACATTTGTGATGGATTGATCCTTACCTGTCGTTAGGGCCAGTTTTAATCGCTTGATCGAACTTCCGGCAAAGATTCCTTAGAGTGTGGAATCCAAGAATTCAGAATTGGCGTCGATGCACTTCGAAGCATCATCTTTCCTTTTACTTCTCTTACTCAAAACCCTAAACATAAGACTTATGATTTTAGTTCTTGAATTATAGATCCTAAAACCCTAATAAGGGTTTCAGTTTCAGAGCTAGAGGGTGAAAGAAAAGAAGAAGCTCAGTAGCCTTTTATAGACGAAGAGAAGAAGTGCAATACGACGAATCTCGACTGTTCATTCTGATCAGAATGGACGGATACGATACAGTAATGATCACGTGCTCTATTCTTAGTTGGCGTCTGCTCATAGGTCTCACGAGAGAAACTCTATTGACCGACCACAACAGAAGAAGTTTTGAGAAAGAGAAGTTCTACAAAGAAGAGATAAGTCACATGAATACCCCCAACCATTACAACAAAGCTTAAATGTAACTTGGAAGTTGAAGGGTCGATTTTTCTCAGAAAAAAAATAATAATAAAATAATATATATATATATATGATATTTATGATATATAAATTTATATAAGATATATAAGACTGAGTTGAGCTTTAATCGAGCCAAGCCTACCTAAGCTCGGCTCAAGCTCGTTAAAATAAAGAGCCTATTTTGCTCAAGCTCGTTAAAATAAAGAGCCTATTTTTGCGCTCAAGCTCAGCTAGCGAGCCTAAATATTGGGCTCAAGCTTGGTTCATGCGAGCCGAGCTAACTCGGCTCATTCCATTCTTTTCATGTGATTTTTTTTTTTCTTAGGTTTTCTACGATGGTGTTTATCCCTGCAGCTAGCAACGTTGG
Organism: Pachysandra terminalis; assembly: GCA_031762675.1. NCBI lineage: Eukaryota > Viridiplantae > Streptophyta > Magnoliopsida > Buxales > Buxaceae > Pachysandra > Pachysandra terminalis. The sequence goes on from JAUPMG010265387.1 coordinate 963, forward strand.
TCCAGTGAGGTGTATACCGGTCCAGGTACCAGTACAACCGGTCCAAAGTATCAATTCTCTCTATTGTGCATAACGTTATCAATATAATGTACCAAACGAATGAGTCCGTGCTGAGCAGGGGCCAAACAAGGCAAAAAAAGTCAAAATTTTCTTTGGATTTCTCTCTTACTAATCAAGTTTCTTTCCCAAACAAGGCAAAAAAAGTCAAAATTTTCTTTGGATTTCTCTCTTGCTAATCAAGTTTCTTTCCCAAACATCCTCTCTCTGTGAGGATTCATTCTTTAGTAGGTATGTTCTTAAAATCTATTCCATTTTTCCATCTCTTTCTAAAATTTGTGAATAGGATTTGTTATATCAAATCATTTACCCATGTGTGATCAGTTTGAGGCAACTCAGCTCAAACGCAAGGCCATCCGTTTTTATATGGAACAAGGAGAACTATATCGAAGGAGCTTTAATGATTCTCCTTTGCGTTGTTTAAATACCCAAAAAATCTCCATTGTCCTTCGAGAAGTCCACAGCGGTATATGTGGAGTTTATCAAGGAAATAGGAAGCTACAAAAGCAACTGCAAGACATATTATTGGCCCACAATTGAAGCAGACTTAGTTGACTTTGTGAAGAAAAATGTATAAGATGCCAAGTCCAAGACAACAACATCCCTCGAAAGCCTTCTCAAAGAATGCAGTCAATTATTACTCTATAGCTTTTTCATACTTGGGATTTGGATTTAATTAGACCCATCAATCCTAGAAGCAGAAGGGAACACACTTGGTTTAAAAACGTATCTATACTATTATGTTAAAGTGATAACCCAACTTGGCCACATGTCACATTGTCCTTTTTTGTGATTTTATTTATTTAACTTACTATTTTCATTCACAAATCTGAGCGCCAATAACAGCACAACGGTTCGTTTTCTTCCCCGCCTCTTCGTCTATTTCTCTACATTCTTCTTCTTACATTTCAATTTCAATAAACATCACATTTTTCAAGTTGTGACAATAACAACCCAGCAGTTCGTTTTCTCCCCCCTCCTCTTTGACTGCCTCTCTACATTCTTCTTCTTACATCTCAATAAACAATCACATCTTCCAAGATTAAATAAATTGAGTTTGAAGGTATATCAATCTAAAGATCTCTACATGGTTTCAAGGATCGGACCGATCCTATCCGTATCTCTACATTAAGAGTGATTCAAATTAATGTATAGTATTCAACATACAACTTTGAACAATAGAAAATTTGCAAAGGATTCTTTGTATTCAAAAGGGTGTTTCAAGCTATTTATATGATTCTATAGTGAAGTGCAAATGATAAGCATACAGACCTATGATTCATGCGTTGCTTTTTATTGTTTAGTTTAGGGATCTGGTGGATGCATTGATTCTGTTTCAGCAGCAATTCAATTGTACGAGGTATATAGCATTACTATTTATTATTTGGTCTGTTTATTCGATGCTATATTAACTTTAGTTCTTTACTTGAATACTAGCAAGAAATTTTCGTTCTGTACAGGTGCAACATGGTCACATATCAAGTGATTTCTGTACTTGGCATTAGAATATCATTCTTGAGAGATGATGCATCCAAATAGGTTATTTCTCTAAGATTAGCATTTTTTTTTCACTATAATTGTACGCACCAATATGATTCTTGAAAAAGGAGTCGGATATGACGGTTTCTCATCATGGATGGTGTTCTAGACGAATAGGATTATTCGGCCTGTAGAAGATTGGAAAGATGATTTGTTAGTTGTACCAACTATTAAGACCGTTGTCAAAGGATGTCAGAATTTAGAACAATGCAGCCTTGGCTGCAACTGCCAGGGAAGGATATGTTCTTCCTATCTATTGAATCCTAAAGAAGGAAGACAAATCTATTCAAATAAAGTTCCATTGTGGTGACTAAAGCTGTCTCTAGATCACTTTTATAGCTCTTCAAGATCTTTTGGGGTTCTATTTGTGCTAATCAAAACCAATAGCACTCTTTAGTTCTTTTGCAGCGCATCATTACAATTAGGGTGAAAACAATAACCTAATGCATATATTGCAAGTTCAGAATTCTTGATGTTATTCAAACTCTTTTTATGCTCATTGATTTTGCATAGAACCACGCTTTCTAGCATTAAAATATAATTTAGATGTAAACAAAAAATTGTTAGTTTAATCTATTTACCCGTGCGTGCACGAGTCTCTTGCCAATATTGCTTTATAAGATCGAGTGGATCTCATATATTATGCATACGTGTCATTTATATGTATTGTGCTAAATAAGATCATAGTACATAACAAAATACCCTATCGTACACAAGTAGGGCTACAAGTTTGGTCTGGCCCACCCGACCCAACTCGAATAAGAACACGCACTTATGAGTTAGTTTGGGTTTAGGTTCTAGCCGGACTCGGTTTTGAGCCCGAAGTTGAGTTCGGATTGGGTTTGGATTGAAGTTTGTAAACCCTAAAAACCCAGACCGGATTGACATATATCTATATATATATATATAATCAACCCTACTATCTGAATTTTATCGATCAAGATCCTCCCAAAGAATAATAGTTCAATTCCTTTCTTCGCATTAGTTAGGTTCAGCTCCAACTCTACTATCTTCACTATCTTAATTCATCCAGCCCCCTTTCGCTCTCAGGATCAAGAAGTGGAAGTCATAAAAAGATGGATCAAGAAGTGGAAGTCATAAAAAGATGTTTCGCTTCGCACCTCAGATCGAGAGAAAGGGTAGCTTGCCAAGCTGGCCTCTTCTTATTATAGTAAGAATCCAAAGATATAAAAGATTTGCTGTCTTTTAACTGGCAGTTATTTTTTGTCAACGCTACTAAGGACGCCTATACTTATGGAAGACAATGAGAATGGGTATATATATAGTGTTATATTACTTTACAAAAATATACGTGTATATATATATATATAATGTTACATTATCTTTAAAAAATATATTTTTTTTTTGGTTTTTTTTTAGCTTTTAGTAACCCTTTTCTTTTAATTTCGGCCGGCCCGAACCCAATTCGAACTCAACAAATTGAGTTTGGACTCATTTAGTTTGAGTTCAAGGGGGACTGAATTTAGACCCTAGGGTTTTATTCTTGGGATCTTGGATCAAACCGGTCCGGGCCGATTCAAATTCGGATGGTCCGATTTTGGTCCGATCCAACTTTTGGATCGTCTTTTGAAAAAAAGAAAATTGGATCAGTCCGGATCAGCCGATCCGTATCGATATCGGTTGGATCGGTCCAATCTAATCCAGTCATTGAATCGGACTGGATCGACCGATCCGTATTGGTATCGGTTGGATCGGTCCGATCCAAAGCCACTTGATACAATAGTTGTATCGTGGGTTGGGATCGGACCGGTCCTGATCGATCCAGACCGATTCTTGAAACCATGTTCAGACCAGCTGATTTTAGTTTGGGCTGATTAGGCCCAACCATCCAGTTAGTTTACTTCGCAGTAAATTCCACATACGTGCAAGGCTGTGGCGGTCCTTGCGATATCGACGAAGCTGCTTATTTTCTTTGGTCTCTACCCTTTAGGCGGGCGTCCTAAAAGGTCCAACTCCATATAAATACTCACAAATCCGTAGATAATTGTTCAAAGTTGAACGTTGAAACCGTCGAGTACCCTTTTCAGATTCTGAAGTTTTCTCTATTGAGTCTTTCATTGAATCGTTGGAAAGTCGATTTTTCTTCTTGACAGCAAGGGTTTTGGTGATCGTTGACGATTTGTTTTTCGATTTTTGGTTTTGAAAATGTACGACGGTATGATGGATCCTGAATTGATCAAGTTTGCTCAAGAACAGATGAGTAGGTTCTCTCCCAGTGAATTGGCAAAGATCCAACAACAGGTGAATTTCCTTCCTTTTCAGTCGTATTTTCTCTTTGGATTCGGAGAATGATCTCTTTTTTGCAAGTTTCTGGTTTGATTTTAGTATGTTTTGGATGGAAGAAGAAAACCTAGATTCAACTATGAGTTAATTTGTTAAATTTCCCTTTTAGTCCGGTTGCTTATGTCCTCCCACATATGCTACTTTTAGTTTGGAACTATGAAATTTGCAATTTTCGCCGCAATTAGTTTTCAAGGGCCAAGCTATTTAAGGCACAATTTGATATATCTATATTCCTGATTGATAGCTTAGGTTGCAGTTATTTTCAAGGTTTGAAATTTTTATTTTGCCTGTGATTTCGCCAGGGGGGCTGGCGAAATTTCAGCCATATTTCACCAAATTTCCCCGAAATTGGTAGCTGTTGTTATTCCATTTAGATTCCTATGCTTTTGGAACTTATCCAGGAAAGTGATTTGACTTATTTGGTCAATTTGGTTCAGAGATTTGTGGGTTGACTAGCTACCAATTCTGTAATCTAATTTCTGTGCTTTTATTGAAAGATAGAGCTCGTTAACTAGGGTATCTCAAAAAACATGTCTTTCGTCTCTTTAAGAGGTTTGGTCTATTTTTTCGTAATCCAGATAATTTAACAACTTCGCTAAATCCGACTAGTGAGAGAACTGTCGTATGAAAGACCTTGGTTATAATTCTTTAGAGCGATGAAATAAGAATGTAATTAGCATTGTATTCTTACATGTATTTTGCAATTTTTGACATTAATGCACATTTATTTTCCTTTACTTTTATTTCTGGCTATCTCCACCTTAAATGTCATCTCATTGTTTTCTATGGTTATGGTGTATAATTGTCTTGACAGATGATGTCTAATCCCGATTTGATTAAAATGGCAACTGAAAGCATGAAGAACATGAAGCCTGCAGATTTGAAAAATGCTGCAGAACAGTTAAAGTATACCCGTTCTGAGGATATGATTGAGATTGGAGAAAAGATTGCAAATGCTACACCTGAACAGATTGCAGCTATGCGTGCTCAAGCTGATGCCCAGATCACATACGAAATGAATGTAGTTCAGAATCTGAAAAAAGAGGTACCCACATAAAGTCATAACTTACGATCTATTACTTTATTTTCAAGATATGGTCAATAAATCTTTCTTCAGCTTGATCAAGAACTCAAACTATGCTTGTAAATTGTTCTGACAACCTTGGGGATAAGACTCTTCTTATTATGTATATGTATGTATGTACGTATGTATGCATATATATATATTTTTTTCATACCTTATACTTGTCCTGCTGCTTCACTTCCATACATAAGATTGAGACCATTGATTCTAAGAGTCTTAAAATGTTATTTCTTTGCATTTCTTGCTGTCTAAAATTACTTTGCATCTTAGGGGAGGTTTTTTCACAAATGTTTGAGTTTCCAGTAATAATAGGTCGACGTCGAGGGTCAGCTTTGAATCATCTTTTTTCTTTGAATATGGATGAATTAACAACTCATATTCAAGAGGAGATGCCTTGTTGTATGCTACTTGCATATGATGTGGTTTCGGTGGACCATCACATGATTCATGCAGACTATCACATGGCCCAATAAGCATCCAACAACAGGAAATATTATAGACCCAAAGTAGATGCTTAGAACCCTCACTTATAAATACCTTTACATGAGTAAACAGCCGGTGACTGGCCGAGGAAAAGGCTGCCTAAATCTTTAAAACTTGCAGGATAAACTATCATGATGAAAACCCTATCCATGTTTGGGATGAAATGAATTGCGTCAAACTCCTTGAACTCTATGCACTCTTAAATTATTACTTCTATTTTATTAATTAATGAATGCCAAAAAGATGAATTTAGTTTAGCTGATTTTTTATTTTATTTTATTGATATGTTGCTTTGATAATGTATTTGCATCTATCATGTACTTATTGATCGATGTCTTACTTGCAGGGGAATAAACTTCATAGCCAGGGAAGGTTCAATGATGCTGCACATAAGTATTTACTTGTCAGTGCTTAATCCATGTTTCTTTCATTTTCCTGTATTTAAGTTCTAGAATTTCTGTTGAAGATCTTATTTTCTTTCTTCTGATAAATTTCTTACTTAGCTTTTTGCTTGTTTAGGCAAAGAAGAACCTAAAGGAAATTCCCGTAGCTGAAGGCAGAGAACTCCAGTTGGCTTGTTCTCTTAATCTAATGTCATGTTACTTGAAAACAAGGCAGTATGATGAGTGCATAAAAGAAGGCTCAGAGGTATGATTAAATCAGTATTCTCTTCTTGTATCATTGTGCATAAACCACTGTTCTCTTCTTGTGTCATTGTGCTCTATATATACCTATTTAATTTGGTAACGAAGTGATTGAGTCAGCTGAGTTTTTATAAAGTCAAATTGTCACAAGAAAATGGAAATCATATTGACTAAAATAATATAAGATAATATGACTGAATGGAAATTGGAGCGGTGAAAGAATGTCCTTGAATCTGCACATCTTAAAGCAAGCCAAACTAAAACTGAATATATGGAACACCTGTAATAAAGTTATGGTAATTAATAAGGATAACTCTATATATACCTATTTAATTTGGTAACGAAGTGATTGAGTCAGCTGAGTTTTTATAAAGTCAAATTGTCACAAGAAAATGGAAATCATATTGACTAAAATAATATAAGATAATATGACTGAATGGAAATTGGAGCGGTGAAAGAATGTCCTTGAATCTGCACATCTTAAAGCAAGCCAAACTAAAACTGAATATATGGAACACCTGTAATAAAGTTATGGTAATTAATAAGGATAACTGATCAGGACTTGGGAGATTCTTTCAGACCATCTCTAGTGTCTTGGCTCGGTTATTCACTAGGAGAATGATATTGATGGCAATGCTGCTCATAGAAGCAGAGAAGAGTCGTTAAAGTGGAGATGTACTTCTGAAATGCCAAGTTATTGGCACATTCCAATTAAACTGAAAGACTGCTATGAAAGCAACTATGCTTTATGGGGTAAAATCTTAAGCAATTAAGAAACAAGACATTCATAAAATGAGCATGATGAAATGGGGTTGTTAACATGGATGAGTGGATCTCAAAATAAAAGTGAAGAGATCAACATTGAGCAGATGTGATGTTATGGAAATTGTTAGTTCTAATGGGCAAGAAGAATGCCTACGAGGACATGGGTCAAGTTGGTGAAGAAAGATTTGAAGACATATAATTGGACTGACGAGATGACTTTTTATAGGCTGAAATGGCAGAGCAGGATTTATGATGCTGACCTAAACTAGTGACTGAAGTCATGGCTGTTGGTTGGCTGGTATGGTGAAATGGGATTCATGCTTTCGATCTCCACTAGTTGGGAAATGCATTGATTGATTGGTAGATAGATGCATGAATATAAGCTTGAACAGCATGTTAGTTTGTGGAGAAGGGAGTGGGGCCACAACCTAGAGTTTTTTTTTCCTTCTCGTGTTGCTCTTTCTTCCTTTCCTTTTTGTAAGTACTATGCATGCGTTAAATGGGTGCTCTTAAAAAAATTAGAAGCTGAATGCTATTTTGTACTTGAATGCCCCCCTCCCCTGTCCATATCATGCCATATCTTATTCCTATTATAAAGAAAATTTGAAACTTACATGTGTTTAGTTTATTTCAGGTCTTGGCATATGATACTCAGAACGTCAAGGCTCTTTATCGGAGGGGGCAAGCGTATAAAGAATTAGAACTGTTAGAAGTGAGTTTTTTTTCTTAAAATAGATCCTCATTTTTAATGCCTTTAAGTTAATAATGCAGACTCTATTGCACCTATGAACTTTAATGGCATTGCCTGCTTTTGTCATCTGATGAACTTTATAAAACATGTTAGGATGCCGTCTCTGACTTGAGCAAGGCACATGCAGTTTCCCCTGATGATGAAACTATTGCCGATGTCCTAAGGTATGGATTTAATTAATGTGACAACATGGGATAATTAGAGTGGAATGGAGGCGGGATCTATTGTTCTGTGCAATGTGCATGTGTTAATCAAGCTGGCCATCTGCATGGTTAGCCACCTTTTGGACAATACTAGTTGCTCCCAAAAGTTGCTCTGGTCTAACTCTGATAACTATCCATATTCTCGGCATTCTTCCCATTTTCCCTTCTTTTTCTAAAAAATATCACTTTTTATCCTCTTTAGGATAAGATTTGGGTTGGTATGTTAGTTTGACTTTTATGCTATGGTTCATTCAGTGAGTAACCAATCATTGGGAAAATCCAGATTAGTATTTTGTCTGCATGTACTTAATATATTCTCGAATGTGCCTTTTCCATGCTCCGCCTAATCCCAGCTTCCTATGTTTTGATATTTTGTCAAGAATCTGAGATAGATCTAAGAAAAGCATACCAGATGGTTTTCATGCATGTAGTGATTAAGATTATAAATCAATACAGGAATGCCAAGGAAAGATTATTAGAAGACACTGGAGAGCAGCATGCATCAAAAAGTATGTTGTTAGTTTCTTTTTGTTTTCTAACATTCATATCATTAAATGGCTGAGACCTAAAACAACTTTATTTTTCCAGATATTGAAGGTTTTACATGTTTTGCTTGATTTACAGGATTGGTAATTGAAGAAATAACTGAAGATGTCCAGACTATGCCAGTGGAAACCCGTGGAAATTCTTTGTCTTCAGAATATTCTGTGACACAACCACAGGAAGCTTCTGAATGCTCTCTGAGTCAAAGTGGATCCAACATTGGGGACCCGACTGCCAATGCAGTGTGTTTGCAGGGTTTGAAAGATGACCCAGAAACTATCAGGTTTTTGTGGTTCCATCAGAAATTTATTTTTCTCGTTTTGATTGACTGGTATAGCTAACATGTTTAGTAAATGATATCTTTTGAAGAGAGTTATTATCTTTCTTATTTTTCAAATGGTTTATTTAATTTTGTTGAATTTCAGTAGATGTTAGCTCTAGTTTAGTACTTTTTTTTTTGCTTTATTTCTACAGTTATAATAAATGTTAATAGTGGAAGGCATGTAAAATCCACATTTCTAAGTATTAGAATGCCCATACCCTGAATGAATGCATAGGAACGGATACACAGTAGAGGGTTCTTGTTTTTCTTTTTAATAGTCCCGGAATTTGTTTATTGTCCTCATTTTTGGGGTTTTGGTACTAAACTCTATATTATTTACATTTTAAAATTACTTTGGTTATACGGCCTTGTTGCTATACTTAGCAACTGGAAGTTGTTGTTCCAATAATGTTAGGTAGCTCGTTTCAATGTACATTTTATAGAATTCTATGAGATTTTTTTTTCTCTTTTCCATATTTTTTTTGTCTTTTGGTGTCTACTAACTGTTCCAATCTAAAAGGGAAACTTTTATAGTTAAGTAACTCAACTTGGATCTCTGTTGAGCTGAATCTGTGAGGTTTCTGAGCAGTGAACTGGATTTTTATGCTACATGTCTTTGTAAGGTCTTGCGTTGTTTGAAATGTTTGTCTTCTATGAATAAAGCTAAAGTTGATTTTTTTTTCAATTGTTGAGTAGTTAAACTGTGGAGGCATCCCCTTAAATCTGATCATCTGTAAAACATTGTTGTGCTTTGATAGATCGTTCCAAAGTTTCGTTGCAAATGCTGATCCCAACACTTTGGCTTCCCTGAGTGCTGGAAATGATGTAGTGTCCCCTGATATGGTGAAGACCGCCTCAAATATGATCAGCAAGATGCCACCAGAAGAACTTCAAAAAATGCTCCAAATGGCTTCCTCTTTTCAAGGGAAGAATCCATATTTTACTGGAAGGTCTTTAGACACCACCAACAATGGTTCAATACCTGGACCGCTGCCACCAGATGTGTCACCTGACATGCTTAAAACGGCAACTGGTATGATAAGTAAGATGTCACCAGAGGATCTACATAAAATGTTTGAACTTGCTTCTTCTTTGAAAGGAAAAGAGTCAGTTTCAACTGCTACAACGTCAAATACTAGTAGGCCCAGATCAGATAATGGGTCAAAACTCTCAGATGCCGGTGGAACTTCTACTTTTAATGGGAATCATGTTGTAGGTGATAGTAGTTCTTCTCGTGGTTTATTCTCAAATTTGGGAAGTGATATGTCTCCTTCATCGAGCTTTCCGGCCTCAACTGCCAATTTGCAAGAACAGATGAGAAACCAAATGAAAGATCCAGCAATGCGGCAGGTATGTTGGGGAAGATCCCTTTAGATACATATCAAACCATGCTTTATTTTAATGTGTTAACTGTTATCTAATTCTTCAATGTGTACATATGGCAGATATTTTGTTTTTGATAATTTATATATTGGCAGATATTTACGTCAATGATAAATAATATGAGCCCAGAAATGATGTCAAGCATGAGTGAACAATTTGGAGTCAAGCTTTCACGTGAGGAGGCAGAAAAAGCTCAACAAGCCATGTCCTCGTTATCGCCAGATGCCTTGGATAGAATGGTACCTTCTCGCACCTCTACAGTTTCCTTACATCCTTTGTTGATTTTCATGCCTTCCATCTAATACATTTATCTTATAATTTTCTGAGAATCCCATTTAGATCTCTGATTTTGTATTTATTTATTTTTGGGTGTGTGATGCAGCATGCATGAAAACCATGTAATGTAGTACTTAGAGATCAGATTTCAGAGTAATAATAATAAAGTCATTCAATTTCTAGCATAGTGGTCCTAAAGGAAGTAAGGGCTTCCTACCTAGCATAGGGTTCGTCCAAGACTCAATTAGAAGGTCAAATACCTAATCTAGAACTGCAGATAAAATTTTGGTTCTAAAACCCTATCAAATCAGTAATTTATGAGGTTTTAATGGTACTGAAAATTTCAGCAACAACAGAAAAACAGTCTAGAAGTAGAAGAAAATACTAAATAAAGAACTACTGTAATAAAACGATCATAACAGGTGGTAAAGGACTAAAATAAGAAAATAGGACGATGGGTTTTGAGAAAAGATCAATAGCTAACCTTAGATCTGATCTGCTCTTCAAAGAAGAGGAGAAAACAACTTTTAGATCATAAAAAAAGTCAATCAATATGAACTTACCAAAGATAAGAGAAATAAAAGTGGTCTAGGAATCACTCCTAGGGGCTTCACAACCTCCAATCACAGGAACCATGGTTTCCAAGCTTAGGAGATCAGAAAATAGCTTTCTTCCTTCAATCATATGATCTGTTTTTTTTTTTTTTAAACGGCAGCTCCTTCCTATATGGTGGTGACGCACAACCCTAAGAAAATTAACAATTTTAAAATACACAAATGCTCACCACTTAAGTGACTCATTGTAATTTCCTATTCTAACCTCTACTAACATCAGAAAATAACTAAAGTACCCTTAAAACAGCTTTAAAGGACTAAACAATAATAAATAAATAAATTAAAAAGGACTATGAACTAAAAGAAAGACTAAAATAACAAAACAGTCTGCTCCAAAGCAATCAATAGCACCTCTCCAGGGTAGTCTTCTAGATGTGTGTGCTCATGGGGTCTTCACCTCGATGTGCCACCTAATTCAGCCATAAAGAAGGCTGAAAGTATCTCCTCCTACGCCTTTGGTAGACCCTAAAATCAGCTGAAGTGGTGATGTCCCCATCAATTCTCCCGGGGTGGGAAGAACTAGACTCTGGCGAGATAAGCTGATGAAATTGATCAAGCAAATCAGGATCTAAACGCTGAAAGTCGGTCTCGGCAATCCACGTATTGTCTGAACTCTGAAGTAGGACGATGCTTCCACTTGGCCAGATACTTCTGATAGCCTCCATATCGGGTGGAAGCCACTTGGTGATCCAAGACATTTTCTATCTCTTCTTTCCTCTTCGGTTGATGGTTGAAGGAGGTATTGGCTGTGGGAATTGAACAATAGGTGGCAATGGTGAACTAGTAGATGGGGAAGTAGGGTTCAAAGGTGGTGTTGCAGTGTCTTGAAAAGGCACAAGATCTTCCACATTGAATGTTGAACTAATACCCTTATCAACAGGAAGATCTAACACATACGCATTAGGGCCAGCCTATTGCAAGATCTTGAATGGACCTGCACTGCGAGATTGTAGCTTCATAGCGTTCCATGTGGGAAACGCTCATGCCTTAGGTGTATCATCACATAATCCCCAACTATAAAATCTCTAGATCTATGATGAGAATCAGTTGCCAGTTTATATTTTTCATTATTTGTTGTTATTCTTTGTCTGATCTCTTTAAGCAACTCATGAATATGATGTGCAAAAGACTCTGCGGAGTCTGAAGGCCTAGATGTTACATACATAGGGATGAGATCTATAGGTAACCTAGGCTTGTAACCATGCACAACTTCAAATGGACTCATGCCTGTGTCCCTATTGACTGAACTATTGAATGCAAGCTCTATTTTATCTAAGATCAAGTCCCATGATTTGGCATTTTCACCTACTAAGCATCATAGAAGATTTCCTACTCCTATTTACCACTTCTGTTTGAGCATCGGTCTGCGGGTGGTATGTAGTGGAAAATTGAAGTCTAGTATCCATCATATGCCACAGTTTTCCAAAAGTCGCTCATGAAGCACACATCCCAATCAGATACAATGGACTTGGGTAAACCATGAAGACGGACCCGCTTAAAGAATATCCTTGCCACTTTCGCGGCGTCGGAAGTTTTGGAGCAAGGGATAAAGTGAGCCATTTTTGAAAAATGGTCCACTACAACAAAGATGGAATCGTGGTGCCTACTAGTCTTGGAAGCCCAAGCACAAAATCCATGAAAATGTCTTGCCACTAAGCATATGGCACTGGCAATGGGGTGTAGAGACCCGTGTTTTGCTTTATGTGCTTTGTCAGTTGACAAGTTCTACACTGCCCGATAATTTTGGCTACGTCTCGCTTGAGAGTTGAGACTAGACCAATAAAACCTATCTTCCACAAGGGTAATGGTCTTGTCTTGACCAAAATATCCTGCCACTAGCATAGAGTTCCCATACAAGAAAGTCCCTAAGAGATGTACGAGGAATACAAAGTTTGTTGCCTTGGAAGAGAAAGCCATCCTACAATACAAACCCACCATCACTATGATTTGGGCTTTGAAGGACAACAGTGTGCAGTTCCCCAAAATAGGATACGAGTATTCTTTTATTTGATCGAAACCGACCACTTCTACACATAGAATGCAATAAAGTGAGTCGTTTGCTCAAAGCGTTTGCTGGCTTGTTCTCAATCCCTGATCTATGTTTAAGAACAAATGTATCATCTTGAAGCTTTTCAACCCCCCGCTGGACATGTCATGGATTTAGCTTTTTCTGGGAATTGAGATACTTTAGAGTCTCATGATCAGTAAACAAGACAAATTCCTGCGGTAAAAGATAATGCCTCCAATATTTTAATGCTTGCACTACCGCATAGAATTCCTTGTTGTATGTAGAGTACTTTTTCTTTGCATCATTCAATTTCTCACTTAAATATGCAATGGGGTGACCTTCTTGGCTTAAAACACCGCCAATATCAACTTTGGACGCATCACAGGCAACGTCAAAGACTTTTGAAAAGTATGTGAGGCGCATCATAGGTGCTTCCGTCATTCTCATTTTAATCTCTTGAAAAGCCTTTACTGGGGCTTTAGTCCAATTGAATTCCCCCTTTTTTATGCAATCTGTAATTGGGTCCATGATGGAACTAAATCCCCTAATGAACCGTCGATATAATGTAGCCAGACCATGAAAGCTACGAACATCCTGTATGTTCTTCAGTTCAGGCCATTACACAATAGCTTTGAGCATTTTGGGGTCCGCAGACACTCCCTTTGAAGACATAACAAACCCTAAGAACATAACTTGTTTTGACATAAAGGAACACTTGTTTAGGTTTGCATAAAGCTTCTCTTGTTTTAGGATTCCACAGACTTGCCTTAGATGAGTGAGGTGTTGTTCCTTGGTTTTGCTGTATTTCAAGATGTCATAGAAATACACTACCAGGAACTTACCCATAAAAGGTCTCAAACACTTGGTCATTATTCACATAAATGTACTGTGCATTTGTTAATCCAAAAGGTATGACCAACCACTCATATAGACCATCCTTGGTCTTAAAGGCAATCTTCCACTCGTCACCTGGACGAATGTGGATTTGATGGTAGCCACTTTAAAGATCAATCTTAGATCATGTCCAGCATATTGTCAAGTCTCGGTATGGGAAACTGATACTTTACCGTGATCTTGTTTATTGCCCCTGTTGTCTACACACATTCTCCATGACCCATCCTTCTTTGGTGTGAGGAGCGCAGGCACGACACATGGACTGAGGCTCTCTTTGATGAACCCCTTCCGTAGGAGGTCATCCACTTGCCTCTTTAACTCTGCATGTTTTGTGAGACTCGTCTTGTAATGTAGGAGATTTGGTAGAGTCGCTCCTGGGACTAGATTAATTGCGTGTTGGATATCATGCATGGGAGGGAGTTCATCAGGCAAATCTTCAGGGAAAACATCCTGAAACTCTTGCATCATTGGAACTATTTCTTCTGGTAGCTCCATTTCGGGTTCTAGACGGGACTCGCAACAAGAGTGTAGATAACGACTACTTCTTTTGCTTCCCTTTCAAACTCTTTGGCGTTGATGATATGAAGAGCTTTTGTTTGATTTTCTTTCTTGCTCCCACTTTTCTTAACATCTACCTTTTGCCAGGGTGGTAGACTTAGGGGGAAGTGGTTCAACTTGATTATTTTGCCCTCATGATTGACATCGCATGTGTTCGATCGACCATAAATGGTGACATTGTGAATGTATAACCATGGTCTACCCAAAATAATGTGGCCCACATCCATCGGCACCACATCACACCACAGAGTCTTTACAAGAAGAGAACTGGATCGGTACAAGACATCTTTGGGACACAGGAATCGAGGATGTATCGACCCACGCAACCCGGTAAGGCTGAGGGTGGGCTAGAGGAGACAACATTGGTTCAACTTTCACTATCTATGATGACCTTACAACTCTTATCTCCTCACATTGCGCAAGTGTGGAAAATAGAATTCCTACGTCAATCGTCAGTTTCCTTCATCTGAGCAAGAACACATCTCACAACTGCAATACGATGGGTCTCAACGGGGTTCTGCTCTAGTAACACATGGGTCAGCCTAACACAAGCTTGTCGACCGCCATCTTCCTCCACCTCATCACTAGGGACCCTCGCAGGTTCATAAACTTCCTCCTAAAAAACCCTTCATATTCTTCCTCATTGCCCTCCATTAATAGGGTTTTGTTAGACTCTTTGGTGGGACATTGGCTAGCATAGTGACCAAATCCTTGGCATCTGAAACACTTAATAGCAGTGTTTCCCTTTGGAGGTTTGCCAACCGGAGCCTTTCCCTTGTTATCTCTAGCATTGGAGGATGTGCCGGTATCAGTCCTAGGCGGATGGTTTTTCAAAAACAGCCCTAGAACCAGAAGGTGTCGGCCTAGCTGATGCCTTAGGGACTCAAATTGCCTAACCCTAGAGCAGCGTAGATATCACTCTAGTTCAAGAACGATGTAATAAGCATTATCCAAAGAGCTGACATGATAGGGAATTAGCTCTTTCTGGAGCTCAGGCTGAAGGCCAGTAGTAAACCTAGTGAGTCACCAAAGGATCTTCCTGTACATTGTACCTTAGCATGAACTCGTCAAATTTAGCATTATAATCCTGAACAGTCATTGATCCTTGGCATAAGGTTTGCCATTGATGTAAGACTCTCATGATCGGTTAGAGGAAAATAATTCTCCTTAAGCTTCTCCTTCATTTCTTCCCAAGTAACAATGGGTGCTTGGTTTTCCCTTTCTAGTCTTCTCTCTAAGTTAGTCCAATAGAGTTTGGCTTGCCCAATCAACTTCATACTAGCAAATCGGATCTTTCGATTTTCAGACATATCATACCAATTGAAGTAGTCCATATCTGAAACCCAGTCAAGGAAGATAGTGGGTTCAAGTCAACCGTCAAAGCTAGATGCTTCAACTTTAATGGATCTAAGCATTCGATCACTTGGATCGTAATGATCATGGTAATTTTCATGTTGAAAGTGTGGTGCTGTTCTGCCTAAACCCCTCCCTCTAAAACCTCGACCTTTTCCTCGACCACAGATATGAAAGTCATCCTCATCAACAGACTCTAGGTCAAACTGTTGGTGATTCATTGATTGATCAACTTGGGCATTCATTGGGTTATCTTGCACATTCCGGTTTGCTTCCAAACTAGCCACTCTCTAATTCAGAGAATTCACTTCGGTGGACAAGGCGATTAGTTGAGCAGAAATCTGCTGTAGGAGCTGATTGTTGTTAAGTTCTATCTCCAATGGGGGTAATGGGTGATTGGGATGATAGGAACTACCACTACACTTGGGCATGCACAACCAAGGGGACAAACAGACCTCTAGACTCTCTAACTAAATGTGATGCACTAAGGACCACTATATGATGCCTATACCTATATGTAAGGACTCGAATAGAAGAGCTCTAGGAAGAGAAGACTAAGAATAGAACCCTAAACTAGGACCATGCTCTGATACCAAATTTGATGCAGCATGCATGAAAACCATGTAATGTGGTACTTAGAGATCAGATTTCAAAATAATAATACATCATTCAAATAATGACAGCAAGATATTCACACAATAAGTTACTGAAATCTTCTAATCAAGCATTAAAAAAAATGATAACTAAGATAAACCAAATCAAGTAGTGCAAAAGTCAGTCAATTTCTAGCACAATGGACCTAAAGGAAGTAAGGGGTTCCTACCTAGCGTAGGGTTCGTCCAAGACTCAATAAGAAGGTCAAATACCTATTCTAGAACTGCAGATAAAATTCAGGTTCTAAAACACTATCAAATCAGTAATTTATGAGGTTTATAAAGGTTTTAATGTTGCTGGAAATTTCAGCAACAGAAAAACAGTCTAGAAGTAGACGGAAATTCTAAATAAAGAACTACTGCAATAAAATGATCATAACAGGTGGGAAAGGACTTAAATAAGAAAATAGGACGATGGCTTTTGAGAAAAGATCAATAGCCAACCTTAGATCTGATCTTCTCTTCAAACAAGAGGAGAAAACAATTATTAGATCGTAAAAAAAAAAAAAACAATCAAGTTGAACTTACCAAAGAGAAGAGAAATAAAAGTGGTCTAGGAATCACTCCTAGAGGCTTCACACCCTCCAATCACAGGAACCAGGGTTTCAAGGTTAGGAGACTAGAAAATAGCTTTCTTCCTTCAATCGTATGATCTTTTTTTTTTTTGTTTTTTAAATGTAGCTCCTTCCTATATGGAGGTGACACACAACCCTAGTAAAATTACCAATGTAAAAATACACAAATGCCCCCCACTTAATTGACTTGTTGTAATTTCCTATTCTAACCTCTACTAATATAAAAAAAAATAACTAAAGTACCCTTAAAACAGCTCTAAAGGACTAAACAATAAATAAATAAATTAAAAAATGACTGAACTAAAAGAAAGACTAAAATAACAAAACAGTATGCTCCAAAGTAACCCATAGCACCTCTCCAAGGTGGAGTCTTCTAGATGTGTGTGCTCATGGGGTCTTCATCCCGTTGTACCACCTAACTCAGCCATAAAGAAGGCTGAAAGTATCTCCTACACCTATGGTAGACCCTAAAATGAGCTGAAGGGGTGATATCCCCATCAGTGTGCTTCTTTTTAGCCTTTTCTTCTGTTCCCTTTGGCAAATAGGTTTGACATATCCTTCTATACGACAAGGGACTCCACTTACTATTTATTCTTGTATATATTATGAACATTTTGATCACCAGTACTAGTGATTTAAATTTGATTTCTCATATCGTTGTCCCCCTACATATGAAGTCATCTATAGTCTAGGAATAGTGACGTGATTGACATATTGTTTGGACTATACCCGTTATTATTAACTTAAAACTATTTTGATGTCAAACACGTTTGTTTTTCCATCCTTACAATTTTTGGGGAAGCAAAGCTTTCTGATTTTAATGGATTGGTTTAAAACCTGTTTCTCATTTTTCAGGTAATCATTTGTTAGAACGAAGTTACTGGGCATACTATTCACCATGATTTTAAATTTTCCTGAAACTTCCCATTTTGGACACTGAAATTTCCTTTGGCTGGACATTTTCTTGTACAACACCCCCACCCCCCCAAATCCATCTTTTCTCTGAAATTTCCTTGCTTGCAGGTGTGAAATTCCCCTTGAAGTCAAAATTTAAATCCTTGCTTTTCACATTTTAATTTGCCCTATATTTTGTGATTGCATATTTGTCATGTACCCCAACAAGGGCTGTCAATTGATTGAACTTTTATCCGAATTCGAGCCAAACTTTGCGAATAAGAAATACATAGATGTATCTGATGGATCTAATTTGGATTTCAAAATTCAAATCTGAATGTATTTGAATCTGAATATGGTCTCTTTCAAATGATATCCATTACAATTAATGCCTTCAAAAACTTAATGTTGGTATTATATTTGTTTTTAAATTTGTTAAAAAACGACCTTTTGATTTAATTAAACCCTTAACAAGGTTGGAGCTCTTTCGTCCCCAATTGATGCTCTATATAATACTTCTCTCCCACTCATTAGATTTCTTGGCTGGGTGGTCCACAATTGGACCGTTTGGTTCAAGTTTAATATATATTTAAAATTAGTGGCGTATTGGAATTCAAATTTTTAGGTAGATCCATTTTCTCGAATTCGAATATGGTTTTAGCCATCGGATATCGGTCAAATATGGTTTCTCAAAAATAATTTTTGATTCAAATATGGATCAATATAAACTTGAACCATATTCGACCTATTGACGGCCCTACTTACAACCATGGTTCAAAATATCGTATCGTATCGCCCGTATCGGGCGATACATATCGTGTATCGAGTGGGTCGGCACGATACATGCATGTAAAACGCGAAACATCAAAAAAAGTAGCGTATTGTGCGATACGCTGTCGATACGGGTCGATACAGTGTCAATAAAGTGTCGATACTATTTCAATATGCTGGATACAGATAAAAAAGACAATGAAAACTAAACAAGGATCAAAAAAAGGAAAAAAAAACACAAATAGAAACTATTAAATTACTATCTTAACTTCAAAAAAGAACAAAGAAAAAGAAAATGGAAGAGAGAGAGAGAGAGAGAGAGAGAGAGAGAGAGAGAGAGAGTATT
>JAUPMG010265396.1:0-19981 GCA_031762675.1 Pachysandra terminalis
TGTATGTATGTATTACTGAAAACTCATTTCTCTCACTGTCAATTGTACTTACCCTAGTTATGGCTTCCCCATACATATCTTTATTTATATCAATCTGTCTGATTGGTGCTCCTTTCCTACACAAAACCCACCAAATTAAACCCAAAGGTGCTTTGTCATATGCTTTCTCTACATCAATTAAAACAAAATGAAGTTCTCTCCTCTCTAAACTTCTCCACTAATTGTCTTAAGTAAAAGGACAGCCTCAATGGTAGACCATTCTGTCATTAAAAGAAATTGATTTTCTGACACTCGGGCTATTTTTCATACACAATGCTTAGGCAATCAAATTCTATTCAATTTATAAGAAAATATAAAACCAAATATCACTACACATTGTTAATACCAAAGATCATACACCTAGAAAATATAGATAATGTCCAACTATAATTATAAAAAATAATGGTCGCTTTTTCTTATAAGAAATATTAGTGGATGTGAAATGTTCTTGACATGGCAATTTCAACTACTAACTTGGTGCACAGAAAAAAAACTGACAGAAGGGAGATTTGACCTTATCCTTAGAGAGAAAGAGAGAGAAGCTGAAATGCCAAACAAAGTTTAATCAGTTACTAGCCTTTTTTATTTCATCACCTAAGCATAGACATAGACTAGACCCCAAAGCAGGCACTAGAAATCTCAATTATGCAAAGCGGTGGCCCAAGCGCCTAAAAAAGGGCTTTGACTATACCGGCTTCTATAAATGTGTAACATCCTGAACCAAAATCTACATAAGAGATATTAAATTGAGGAATTAATTAAATTTGATTGGATGATTCACTTAGAAAGTCTACCTAGGAAATACATATGATCATTAAGACTTAATGGACTGGGTTGAGAAGGATATGAAGGGCTTAAGCTAGGCTAAAAGGGTAATTGGACTGTTATTGGGCCCAAGTATGGTTCCTTGGAGCCCAAGACACTAATGGCTTGTTTTTAGGAATATAATAAAAATTTAATGAACAGTTAAAAATCCCATAAATTATGTGAATTCGTGGGAATTAATTAGGAGAAAAATAAAACCATCTCCTAGTTGACTTGGGAAATCCAGTAGGACCTAAAGGCCAAGTCTATAAATATATAATGAAAAGTAAAGTTTTCTATTGTTAAAAACTTGCTAAAAATGTGGAGAGCAAAGGGAGAATAGTTGTGGCTGTCCAGAAACCCTAGGAAAAAGAAGAAGAGGAAAAAAATCAGGAAGAAGTGGTGAAAACACAGAAAACTCAGAAGTATATCTTCCTTATTTCTTCTTCATGCAAAAACCTCTCAATCGTGTTTGGTGTGAAGTTTGATCTATTTATGGGAGTGAAAACATGTTTTCCTTGCTGATGTGATGTCAATACTTGATGATACATGGTAATTATGATGCAGGTCTGTGTTTTTCTTTTTTTTTTTGATAATGATGATGCAGGTCTGTGTTAATTCCTGTTATTATGGCGTTTATGGTATGAATCATTGTAGGTGTTGTGATCCAATGTTTATACCGTGATTTAATGAAGTTTCATTCATGGGTTTTGTGTGTTTCTATGTGATCATGCATTGCATATAGGCTATACCTGAGGAGAATTAAGAAATCATTAAAAATACTAATTTCTGGAAAATTGCATATCGTCGGCAGATGGTTCAGCGGACCGACAGGGCTGCCGACCAAAACATTGTTTACTGTTTTGGCACCCGACGACCCTCAATTGACTAATCCTAGCCTGCCGATGTAGTTCGGTGGACCAACAAAACCACCGATGGACCTGCCGATCATATAGTTTAGGATTTTAATTTTAGATTCGGTACCAAAGGGACCCACTGACACCAATGAATGAAAGTGGAATTCCTAAATTGCCCCCACTTTGCTATTTATCCGTGGACTGACCAGCCCATCGAGGACCTGCCGACACCTGTTGGTTCTTCAAAACATTATTGTTTTTATTTGATTAAATTTCCTAAAAGCAGGGTTGGCTAATGTTGACTTGATATGGCTTTGAATCCCTGTTTAACTCCGATTAATGTTTAACAAGAAGGGTTTATAAGTAAAACAATGATGCTTGAATAATAGTGAGATATTTATGGTTTCTCTGTTATGGACAATGGTGTATGAGAGACATCATTGGGTTTACAAGGCATGCACTATGGTGTTGAGGATCATAAGAGGACCTGGCCATAGGGGTGATGTCCTTGGGTGAATAATAATGTTCATGCATTATGTATGTGTGGTTGACATCGAAAGCCATGGGGTCTTCATGGAGGGTATAGGTACTCTTGGTCTTGGATCCTTGGGTTTGAGTCCCTAAAGTGATTGTGAAATAGATTGTGCAATTGAGACCCGTGGGTTGAAAGTCCGTAAAGCCATGGGTACAAATGGAATGTCGAGATAGTCTCATCCAGCTGACGGTTATAAAGTGGATGCAAGAGGCATGATTCCTTGCCTTATAACGTGGGAATCAAATTGGCTACTAGCGGGTATCCGTAAGCCTAGTGGATTTGACATTACCTAAGGATGGACCGACTTTGCATACATATCATAGTCACGCATCTTTGCTTTATGTCAATTACATTATTCTTGGATTATACGGCTGTTATATGATCATTACTATTTCATGTGATGCTTGTATACTTGTTATGATGCATGGTGGACTGATTGCAAGATAATAACCCTGTTGTTTGTTTGTATGTCTGGGTGATCTAGTGTGTATGGTTATAAGCGATTTGTACTTACTAGCTTTCACGAGCTCACGCATTTTATGCAGAATATTTCAGGAAGGCAACAATATGACTAGTATGATGATGGCATGAGTTCGGGATGGTGCTTGGACTCAAGCTGGACTTCTTTTAATTTACTTGTTTGTTAGAGCAAGATTGATACTCAATTATAGTACAGATTGTTTATGATCCTCATGTGAGATATAAAAGGTCAGTTTTGATAATTTTTATTTAAAGACTTCTGCTGGTTTGAACTATAAAAAAGGGTTTTATTTTAAATGTTATTGCGAATGTGCATGTTTAGATGTTGTACCGTTGACCTACGCTCAGGGCAGGTATAGGAGGTTGCACCTCGAGATATGTATCACATATAGCAATTCGTGACATGGATTTTGGGGTGTGACAAAATGCTTCGCAAAATAATTTCTAAGATCCAATTAAATAACAGAGATGGGTTTCAAACACATTCAATATTAGAATCAAGTCTAACTCGGCCTTACAGGAATTCCCTTAATACCAAACCGGCTCCTAACCCTAACAGGTCGGTATCGGGGTGGCAGGTTTAGCCCAAATGTAAGGTATCTTAAAAATAAATGATCTTTTAAGTTAAATCTATACTTTTTAGAGATATTTATTTATAAGATATATATAAAATATATAATTAATTTATATGTGAATAGCAACCGGGGGGGCGTTAGGGTCACATTGAGTCAAACCCAAACCCAACCAAAGGGTTACCAAACCCTAACCATTAGGGGCGGGGTGGGGCGGGTTACCCGTTTAACTCGCTCCATTGCTATCCCTAATCTCAAGGGCCATTTTGATTGCTTGACACTGTTTAGGCATATTATAACTGTTGATAGTACGGAACTTGTTTCCCCTTGCAAAACTTGATTTCAAACTCCATTTTGTAAATCTAAACATTAAACATGTCATGATAACCACCGCAATTTCTACTATCATTTCTCAACCTAGACATCATGGACCTGGCCAATTAAGCAATAGCACAAGCACAGATTCTCATTGCATAAGCAGCGATTCACCAGTTCAGTGTTCAACACAGGCCAAAAGTCAATAGGATACAACAAGAAATCCTCTGAAGGTCCTTTCCAACCAAGAAAGTAATCCATCCATACCAACCTACCTCCAATTAGCAACATTCAGATACTAATCAAATTGAAACAAGTAGAAAGAAAGAATTACAATAGAGTATAACAAAAAAAGATACTCTTCAAATTGAGCAAGTCTAATTAATTGGGATGGGTGATGCAAATTGGGGTTTGTCATGCAAGTCCAAAATTAATTTTATTTTTTAACACTAAATCATGCAGTCCATCACTGCGTTCTATTTTTTAACACACACACCCCAGCGTGCACGCACGCCTAGACCTTCTGAAAATCCTTATTAATTCACCTTAAACATAAGTTTCAAACCCAAAAAAAAAAAAAAAAACGAATTACCGCATAGCAAAAATAGTTCTATACCTAATGTCATTCTTGTGCATAACTTCAAAGATATTAAAAAAAATCAATGAACAACGTGACAAAATCTATTAAGCATGTGTTAATTATGTTTATTTGCACTAATATATTGTCCACATAGCCTATCTAGAGAGTACTCTATCAATTGGATGGTCTGAATTGCTCTCATCATTTCTCGACATGGTTTAAAAAAATAAAAAAATTCTCACTACGCAGCTAAATTTGGTGAGGCAGTCTATAGCATCTCCATTTCTGATTTTATCAACCCCCATGGTTCTGCCCTATGATTCACCAAATACCACAGGGTTGAGACACTCTGAAGTGGGCATGTCTAACTAGTTCACACACACACACACACAAACAAATATATAATAAAGGTCTAACTAGGCAATTTAGTCATATTTGAGCTGTATCCAAATCAATGAGGCTCACCAAAATCATCCCAATACTGCAAAAGTGCAAATGTAAATTGAGATCTTAAACCAAGCAAGGAAATTCATGGAATTAATTAAGACTGATTTCAAGTCTTATTTGTAAGACTGATTTCAGTTATTATTATCATTGCATCTCGCAATAGATCATTGCTTGCAGATACGGAAATTAGGCGGGTTTTGGAAAACTTTAACCTGCCCCTATTAGCCTATACCAAACCCAACCCTAGCCTGATTAGGCTGAGGACGAGGTCAATACTATTTTTTGATAAGTAATTTAACTTTAATATATTGTAAAAAAAATAAATTTTTCAAGTATAATGTTCTACACACACACACACACACACATATATATATATAGAGAGAGAGAGAGAGAAAGAGAGAGATGTGTGTGTGTGTGTATTAAATATACATAATATATTTAATAAATATAGACTTGAAATGTAACAAGTCGGGTTAGGATTGGGTTGAGCAACCCAATTTTTGGCAGACAAAATGTGCCCCATTAGGTCTATACATGCACAAGCACAACATACAAGCACACTAATCCACACGCACACACACACTAGGGATACCATGAGTTAGAATTATCATGTTATGGATACTAAGCATTACTGACGCAGTTAATACTCCATTGGGGTATGTATGTATGTATGTATGCACCTGAAGATCAGGAATTAACAGAACAGTTGGGAGGGGGGGGGACTTAATCTCCATTGTTCTAGGCACAATTTGAATGTAATGTTAATATATTAGCAATATGCACTCCATTGAGATGCCTCTGTATATACCTGAAGATTATGGATATTGTGACTTAGAATTATCAGGTTATGGATACTTAGCACTACCTAGTGATGCAGTTAGTTTTCCATTGGGCTGTCTGTATGCACACAAGGGAGGGAGGGGGGATTAATTTCCATTATTTGTCACAATTTCAAGGTAACATTTATATTAGCAATATGTATTTAATAATGAACACTCCATTGTTTGCCAAGAAACTTGTTTTTGACTAAAACATATTTTCTGTAATTTTGTTAAAAATAATATAAAAACATAAGCTATTGTAATAGCATATTATAATAGTCACACACATGCAAACACACAGAACTCGAAAATAGCCTAAATAATATGTTTAGTGTATTTAGATATGTTTGTCTTATTTAGGCTATCATTTTTGTTTTTTTTGATCAATAACAATTTTATTGAGGGAGGGAACAGAAACATATGTACAGCAACAGAGCAAAAAAAGAAAAGGAGGAACACACACACTCATAGACTACATTTTCATATGTACACTTATTTAGGCTATCATTATGTACGACCTCCATTTTTTCACATGTTGATATGCAACCGGAGCTTCCCAAATAAATGTTAATCATCATATATGCATTGTTTTTGTCATATTTTGGGTTATTGGAATGTATTTAGTTCTAAATTGGATCCCTACAAAGTTTCACTTAAAAAATTCTATTTTAATCTTTTTTCTTCATTTTATTCTTTTTCCACCATGTCGGCGACATCTCCCTAACATTTCCCTAGAGAGCTCTGGCAACATGTCTTGCGAGAACAACATTTCCAACCTCAGGCATACTTTACAAGACAATTATTATTCCCATTGCAATGTATGAAGCACAATGTTGTGCAACAAAGAAGCAACTTATTCATAGGATACGTGCTGTATTTTCTTTTTGATAATTAATGAGATTTCATAAATAAATATAGAGAGGAAAGAGTACAAGGCAGGTCACCAGTAGTGACCTATAACAAAACAAAACAAAACAACAGAAAAAGCAACAACATAGTAGTATACAACTGAAACTTAAAACTGAGCTTCAATGACAAACTGCTCCCCGACATCCACCGTATGTATGCCCCTGAATAAGGTTCTCTGATCCCTCTACCCATGGGGCACACAATCCTTCAATCCCTCACGATATTCATAATAGAAGATCCCCTAAACTCCGATAGTACACTAACCCATGAAGCACTCATTGCCACAATACCATCCATATTATCTTGTAGTGAGCACCTCTCATCTTGGGATATCCTCATGTTTCTCTCTAACCATATTGACCATAAAGTTGCAAATAAAACTGCTATATATGTCAATCTCCCTTTTTTAATCAGCAAAGGGAACCTCCACTGCATAAACAGCGACCTAACATCTCCTGGCATAACCCAATCAACTCCTGTTAATCAAGGACAACAACATTTCTTGGGCAAAAATGCAACGTATAAACAAGTGGTCAATGGACTTCTCATTTCTACACATGAAGCACATTTGGGGTGATAGCGCTAGGAATATTCTTCTCCTCTGAAAAATGTCATAAGTGTTGATCTTATGAAGCACAGTGGTCCAAGCAAAAGGCCTAACTTTGGGAGGTATACCAGGCTTCCAGATCGAACTGAAAGGGAAGGAATGAACAGCAGGATCACGATTACTACAGATTTGTGTGTAGCAAGACATGGTCGAAAAAGAGCCCTTTTGATCAAGGGTCCAAATTCGACGGTTGGAAGATGACGAGTCAACGACGACATCCCGTAGAAGGTCAGAAATGGACGTAAATCCTGCGACGTATGCACATCTCAAATCACGTCTAAACTGAAGGTTCCAAACCAAGCCTAAAGATAAAACCTCAGCCACCCTAGCCTCCCTATGTGTGACGAGGCGAAAAAGACGAAGGTAAATAACATAAAGGATATTTTTCCCCCACCAGAGATCAGTCCAGAAATGAATCATGGTCACACTCCCGAATCATGGTGATGATGATGATGATGACGTGGAGGAGTTGGTGACACCACTTGAGAAAGCAATATGACAGTGCAATGAGGTCTACAGATATGCATCAGAGAGAAAGATAAAGGAGGTGTGGATGTTGGATGTACTGGTAGCAAAGGTGTTGTTGCTGTTGGTAAGGTTTGGCGTGGTTTAATGCATAGCACGAGTGTCAGGGAAGCTTTCGACAAAATGATTGGCAAGTCCAAGAAGCCTTCTAAGAAGGCTACGGGCCAGTTTAGAGGTGATGGATCCCTACAGGACTAGAGATGCGACGCAACATAAGTTGAAGGATGTTTGGCATCTGAGAAAATGGGCGAAGAATGTGAAGTAAGCCATTGATAGATGGTTCATATACAGTAACATCCCACCAAATGTAGCAAACAATCCGTATTATCAGACTACGATTAATGAGATTGCTAGAGTCGGCCCAGGGACTAAGGGTTTCACCCCATATGAGATCACAGGTCC
Organism: Pachysandra terminalis; assembly: GCA_031762675.1. Lineage (NCBI taxonomy): Eukaryota > Viridiplantae > Streptophyta > Magnoliopsida > Buxales > Buxaceae > Pachysandra > Pachysandra terminalis. The sequence continues at coordinate 7,894 of JAUPMG010265396.1, forward strand.
CATGCTAGATGCAGAGGTTGAGGAGATACAAACTTACATACAATTATTTATGAAGAAATGGGAACAATATGGGGTGACGATTATATGTAATGGTTAGACAGGGCCTACTAGGTTGTCTATTATTAACTTGTTGGTATACTGTGATGGAAATGCAATCTTTCACAAGTGAATGCCTCTGATCAAATAAAGGATCACCAGTACATCTTTGCATTAATAGATGAGGTTGTGGAAGAGATTGGGTAAAAACATGTTGTACAAGTTGTCACAGACAACCAATCCCCATTCAAGAAACCAAGAAAATTATTGATGCAAAAAATGAGGCATTTGTACTGGACACTATGAGCACCACATTGTTTTGATCTGATGTCACGTGACTTTGGGGAGAAGAAGTTTGTGAAAAGGGTAATTGAAAAGTCCAAGAGGTTGATGAACTTCATTTACAACCATAATTGGGTTCTCAACCTAACGAGACAGCACACTACAGAAAAGCTACTTAGCCACAAGATTACACGGTTTGCCAAAAAGTTTATTGCCATTAATAGCATCATTCAAGAGAAGACAAGCCTGCAGAGGATGTTCTTCCCAGATGAGTGGCAAGGATGTCGGGCTACTAAGGACCCCATTGGAAAGAAGTTGAACAAATTGTCCTTAAAAACATATTCTGGGAGAATGCATGGCCGGTATCAGAGATATATGATCCATTATGAAAAGTATTGAAGGTGATGGGTGGAGAGAAGCAGGCTACGATGGGTTATGTTTATGAAGATGTTAGATTATCAAAGCTAGCAATTCAAGCAGCTAAACCCAAACACTACAAGAGTTATTGTGCCTAAGTTGGAGAATGACTAATAATGTGTGCTTATTCTTTTCAGCATTTTACCTCCATCCAACATACCGCTATGTTGAAGACCTTGGAAGCGATACAAAACTAATAAGTGCATTCTGAAGGGTAATTTTGAGGCTGGAGAGTGATTTAAGCAGATCTAATGCATCACTTAATGAGGTAAACAGTACCTTCTAAGGAAGTAATAAGCCATAACTCATAAATTATGGTTGATTTAACAATATCTTTCACTAACAATCTCTTTCACTAATTAGGAGAAACTATTTAGAGATGCTATGTATGGATTTGCTGATCAAGCTACTATTAGGGCCCGGACTACATCTGAACCATGTATTAGAAAACAATTGAAAATTTTAATCAGTTATTCATAAGGATTATAATTTATATGAGATCTGAATTTTTGCGTTTGATAGTTTGCAGTTGAGTGGTTGTTTTTGTATGGCACTGATGCCCCAAACTTAAGGAGAGTGGCATTGAGACTCCTATCACATATGGCTTTGTCTAATAGATGTGAGAGGAACTGGAGTACTCTCTCTTTCTCTCATCCATACTAAAGTGTGGAACCTCTAAGCTACGCAAAGTTGAAGAAGTTTGTTTTTTGTACATTAGAATATGAGGCTCAAGACGAGGCACCCTCTAGAAACAAAGTTGGAGAGGTGAGGGAGAGTTCAAGGCTATTGACTTGGCTCATATATTTGAAGATGATGAAACTCTTATCAAGTGACTAAATAACCCAAAGGAGGTAGTTCTAGATGAGCTTGATGAGCAACGTAGGCCGACTAGGCGAAATAGCTACTTGGCGGACCTAGTTAAGAGAGTCAGTGCTGAGGGCGGGCTGAGAGAGCTGCAAGAGTGAGTAGTGCATGTGCTAGTGCAGGAAGTAGTGCAAGAGAGGGTGTAGGGCCTAGTAGAGGCATGGCTGAGCCTGATGAGATGACGGGAGTGAGACGATAGAGCACTATCGGGCCTAGGATAGATGATGATGAGTTTGCGAGGATGATGAGATCACCCGGGAGGCACGATGATGATGATGGTGAGGATGACACCATTGTTCCAAATGATGATGATGATGGGGATGATGATGGCGGTTATGGTGGACATGATGGTGGTTTACAACCACAGGGTGGAGGTGAAGCTAGTGTTGGGCCTGGGCATGATGGTGGCACAGAAGAGCAGTGATTTGATCATGCCACCCAGGATCACGACAACCATGAGTCCCTTGACCACCGACCGCCTATCCGGAGTCAGTATCAACGCCAACCACGTCAACACTATTCAGGACATCGACGACAACGACAAGGAACCAATGATATCCAGCGACCGTCGCATGGATTGGATGCGATTACGCAGGAGGTTGATATGATTAATATTGGGATTTCTAGCATATTTGGGGGTGAACCATATTCGAAGTCTAGGAGATCTTCCTCTAGTTATGATCAAGAGGGGTCTACATCATCATACGACTTTGGTTATGGGTATGGAGCAGAATCATCGACTTATCAGCCTACTTATGGCTAGGGGTGCAACATGGGTCGGTTTGGGTCGGGTCGACCTCAGCCCAACCCCAAACCGACTTCCTTGGAGGTCAACCCAAACCCAACCCAACCTGATTTACAACCCAAACGCCAAATCGAAATTTTTTTGAAAACCCTAAACCCAACCCAAACTGCAATTTCGGGTTAATTGGAGTCCTGCAAAGCTTTTTTGATGGATTTAAATTTTGAACCAGGAGAAGCTGGAGAGGAAGTCATGATCTAATCTGGAGGTGCAATTTCGTGTTGATTTAATTAGTTCAAACTTAAAATACCACATAGTCCGATCATCTGAGAATCACAATCATCTTCATCACAAAAGAAGCCATGATTGATTGAAGAGAGAGAGAGAGAGAGACGACATCGTTGTCGCTGTCACCGTCATCGCCGGACAAAGTATCAGAACTGTGAAGAGAAAGTTACAAAACCCTAACTCCACACCCCTCTTCCTCTTCGTGTAATCGTGTTAATGAAAGACAATGAATTTTGAATGAACCCTTGGGCCTTTATACCAAGGGGCTTATTTAAATTTAACAAAAGATTATAGGGGTTTCTAACCCTATATATTATATTTATTATAATTTATAAGTATTTTAAAAATCGGGTTAATTCGGTTTGGGTTTCGGGTTGGGTCGGGTTACCCGAAGCCCTAACCCAAAACCGAACCAATTTAAATCTGGTTGCGTTTTTCCAACCCAAGGTACTATAAAACCGACCCAAAGTTGGGTTGGGCCGGTTTGGGTTCGGGTTAACCCGACCCAAGTTGCACCCCTACTTATGGCTATGGACATAGGCCATATGGAACTGCTAGTGGCACATCTTCATCATATCAACCCGGTTCTAGATATATGCATGACCAAGAGGGATCATCATCACACTCTTCCTCATATGGGCAGACGGGGCAACATGCCGAGGTTATGGGTTATATTGGATGCAGTGCAGCTCAGTATGAGCAGTTTAGAAGAGATTACGAAACTTGGTACCAGCACTACATGGATTGGCAATCATACTGTCAGCACGCTCAGCATTTGCATCACAAGCCGTTGGGAGATTTTCAGGAGTGATGCTAAGCTTGCACAGAACTCTATGTGGTACTAATGCTGTTGTGCTGATGGTTTTTTAATGTTTGGATGATTATATTTATATCAGGTAATGGAGTTCTAGTTCATTTTTTGATGTTTGAACTTGCTTATGTGTCGTAAAAGTTATAATTGATTACATATTATTACTTATGATATATTTCATTACATATATATGATTTTATGTTTAATTTATCTAATATATTTACAACTTTCTTTCACAGTTACTGAAGTTTTTATTAAGTTTCCATGCGATAGCACGAGTAGTGGTCGACTTCCACGTTAATATATATTGTATGTGTGGGTGTATCATATCAAAAACATGTTAATTTACCTCATATTTGCATAAAATTAGATCTTTTTTTTTATCGGTACACCTATTGCATAAAATTAGATCTGTTTTATGTATCCACAATTTTCCTTTGGTATCCACCGTATCCATGATTTTTACAATGTATCCATGCATATCTGATACGAAACTTGGTATATATTCGTTTTCGAGCCGACCGATACACTACCTCGATACGATACTTTGAACCATGCACAGAAGCTCGTACATACATACAAAGGATACCATCTTGAGAATCCTGTGACATCTAGAAATAAGGGAATTCTCAAGGACTATAGTGAGAAGATCATCCGTGCTTTTTTTTTGGCCCTATAGTAAATGGTAATGCTGAGAAAAGAAGCGAGTCCTCCTGTTTGGGCTAAGAGGGTAGCAGCCTCAATCTATCATCAACTGTGATAGTTTAGGGTGACTTCATAGCTATTTCGTGTTGACTATATCATTGGGCTACAAGTTTCCAAGATAAGCTACCTCCTCAGCAGATGCTCATGCTAAGGATGAGGAGCAGAGTGAATCGATGTTCACTGATATTCCTAGTGATTGAGGGGTCTTTGTGGATATTTTTCCACTTATTGCCAGCCTCTGTGCATCCACTTTGTGTACATGGGTCCACCTCTTCTTTTCTATATAGATAGAATATAATTACTTTCACCAACATCAAATGCCTTGGTGAATAAAATGTCGACAACATGTCACCCACAGTGTTTAATCTCAGATCCAACTCGGGGATCGTCCCACTCCAATCCCGAGTTGGATCGCCGATCCAACTTGGGATCGGACCAAGTCATTATATTTTGCATTAATTTAGGATCGGTTTCAATTCGAGGATCGTCCCAGTCCGATCCTGGGACCGGATCGGACATTTGTTTTTAGACACTACTTAGGGTTGTTTAAAACTTAGGGCGAAACCCATCAAAAACCCCACATTTCCCCAGATTTCACCATCATTTCCCCTATATTTTCCTTTTCCTCCACATGGATATGGCACTTGATTTCTAGCTTTATGTATCTTTTAGTTTGACTTTCATTCACTTTTAGTTTGGCTTAATTAGATGTAACATCTTTTTTACAGCTTACAGACCTGACATCGTGTAAGTTAACCCCCTTCAAGTAATGACTTTTAATGTGTAGGCATTTGTTTTTGCATTTTTTGGTGTATTTGAATGCATTTAGGCCTTAATTAGACATGTTTAAAGTTTGGGGCAAAAAAAACCATCAAAAACCCATGGTTTCCCCACATTTCCCCGTTTTGCCCTATGTCGCCAAAGCCACCTGGCGACATTCCAAGCGACATCGACATGGCGAACCTTGAAATGCCTTAACCCAACTAGTTGGGGTCGGCAACAAGAATCCTATTCCTCCATCCCAATCTGTCAAAACCTATATCTTTAGTCAAAATACGCGTATCCAAATTCTTTTTTATTAATTCCATCCAGAATCTTTTTGGTCTTCCACTCCTGTCTTAGATCCTTCAATCATTTCTCCCACACCTTCTCACAGCACTTCCCTGTGTCCTCACATGCCCAAACCATCTTAACGAACCTATTTTGCTTTATCTTATCTCCTATTTGAGCCACACCTAAATACTCTCAGATATGTTCATTCCTCACCTTAGCTTTCCTAGTCTTCCCATATCCATCTCAGTAATATTCATCCTATGCATATGTTGCTTCATTGTTGCCCAACATTCTGATCCATACATCATAGAAAGCCTAATGGTTGTAGGCTTGTAGCTACTCCCTATTAAAATTTACGTTTAGTGCGAATGAAACACATCAAGCACATAGCACTAGGGGTGCAACTTGGATCGGTTAAAACCGAAACCGAACCGACCCAAACCGATTTCGGTTCTAATTGGATTGTGTTTTTATAAATTCGGTTCGGTTTTGGTTGTGAAAATACGAAACCGAATCAATTCGGTTCGGTTTTGGATTTGTACTCCGGTTAAACCGAACCGAACCGAAACCCAACCTTGTATATATTCTTTTAAACCCTAATCTCACGAGCTCCAAGTAGCAGGCCTCGTTTTCTACAGAAAGACGTGTTTGGAGCTTCGTTTTCTCTGTTCGATTGAATCAGAGACAAAGTGATTGAAGTGAAAAGGAGAAAGAAACAGAAAGAGAGAGAGCTTCTAAAGCTCCTCATCTCACCTCTCTCTACCAACTTCACTTCGTTTTTTCCCTTTTCTTGGTGAGGATGAAAAGATCAAGTTCTAAAGGAATTGGGGGAAACGGGAACAACGAGAAGATCGATTGGGAGCTTAGGCCTGGAGGAGTGCTTGTTCAAAAGAGAGATGATGGGGTTAATGCTTCGGTCCCATGATCAAGATCAAGGTCTCTCATAGTTCTTATTAACACGAAATCAACGTCCCTGCTCAAGCTCACTCTCTCTCTCTCTCTCAATTTTTTTTTTTTTTTGAAGTGGGTTCTTGATAGATTAGTTAGTTCTCCTAACTGGATTTTGATTTCCCCCATTTTCAAATTTGAAGTATATTTGCTTATTTAGTTCTTGGTAGAATATGTGAACTAGATTATGCCCTTAATTCCATCACTGTTGTTTTCCCCCTCTAAAATAGAGGTTTGATTGACTTGATTTCGTCTTTAATTGGAACGATTTGAAGCGGATTTTTGTCAATCAAGTAAGCGGATTTATTTGATTTACTTGATTTTTGTTTACTTGATTTGTTCATCAATTGAAGGAATTTGATTTGGGAATTTTCCTATCAGTCTATTTTGGTAATCTCTTTTCTTCGGGTTTTTGAACTTCTCTGTGATGTTGATGTCTTAAACCGAACTAACCCGAACCAAACCGAACCGAAAAAGTAATTTCGGTTCGGTTCGGTTCGGGTTCAGGGTTTCTCAAAGTAATTTGGTTAGGTTTCGGGTTAGCAATTCCGGTTTTCAATTCGGTTCGGTTCGGTTTCGGATTAATATGTATAAACCTCGGTTTGGTTCTGGGTTGAGGTCAACCCAAACCAAACCAAACCGAGTTGCACCCCTACATAGCACTCTAGAAGCACTTCTCCACTTAAGCCAACACTTAACTATATGAGTATCATCCTCGTCAATATCCCCCTCTTTATGAATAATTGATCCAAGATAACAAAATGGATTTGCTTCTAGGAATCTTTTGATTCTCAATTCTTATTGTTGCTTCACCTCTACTATAATTTGTGCTGAAGTTACATTCCATTCCATGTACTCAGTCTTAATTCGACCTATTTTAGAACCTTTTGATTCCAAGGTCTCTCTCCATAACTCTAAATTTTCATTCACTCGCTCTCTAGTTTGGTCTATCAAAACCACATCATCTGCAAAAAGCATACACCAAGGTACCTCTTATTAGATGAGTAGTCAAATCATCCATAGTTATAGCAAAAAAGATAGGGACTCATAGTTAAACCTTGATGTAAACCTATCTTTATTGAGAACTCATTTTCCTTGCTGCCCACAGCTCTCACCCTAGTTACCGCTCCCTCATACATGTCTTTAATAACCTCGATGTATCTGACCGGTACCTATTTCCTGCCCAAAGCCCACCAAATTAACTCTCTAGGGACTGTCATATGTTTTCTCTAGATACATAAAACCATGTAAAGATCTCTCCTCTTCTCTCTAAACTTCTCCACTTATTGTTTAAGTAAAAAGATAGCCTCAATGGATGACCTCCCTGGCATAAAGCCAAATTGATTCTTAAACACCTAGATTATTCTTCTTAACATTTGCACCATCACTCTTTCCCACAATTTCATGGTATGACTCAAGCTTAGTTCCACGATAATTGATACAATTCTAAATATCTCCTTTATTCCTATATATGGGTATTGTCATGCTCTTCCCAAGTATTTGGCATTTTTCTAGTCTTCAAAATTCCATCAAATAATCTGGTCAACCACAGTATGCCAATCTCTCTCATGAACTTCCAAACTTTAAGCAGAATACCATCGAGTCCTAAATCATTTCCTATTTTCATCTTAGCTAAAGTACATTTCAGTTCGGAGACCTTAGTTCTACGAATATAGCATTATTCACTCTACATATCTTCACCATTTAATAATTTTTGAAAATATTCTCTCCACATTTCCTTAATTTCCTCATCCTTTACTAAGACTCATAAATCCTCGCTCTTAATGCATCTAACTTGATTTAAACCTCCCGTTTTCCTATCTCAGTCTTACAAGTTTAATATGTATTTCTCACCCTCTTTTGTAGCTAGCTTATTATATGCGTTATCATATGCTAGTTTTTAGCTTCATTTATTATCTTTCTATTTTCTCTTTTAACATTTTTATACTTTTCTAAGTTTTCTTGGCTCTTATTTTTTTTGCCAAGTTCTAAAATAAAACATTTTTTTCTTTAATACTTTTTTGAACATTACCATTCCACCACCAAGTCTCTTTTTAGGATTGAATTTTATCTTTAGATTCTCCTATCACCCCTTATTCTTTTTGTAATAACTCAAACAAAAAAAAATAGGGCTAATGTGTAATTAATATAAAATTAGAGGTTAATTTAAAATTTTAGTAATTGGCTATTATGTTTGACTTTTTAACGATTATGATTGGTGGGTTGTACCAATAGGAAACTAAGTGCATCACACACAATCATAACTTCTAAAGTTATGACATGTGGCTAGGATCTTGTAAGAATCTCAATATTAAATCAATGGCTAGGATCTTGTAGGAGCTTCAATTCCCAATGAATGGTTGAGATTAAAAGCTTATAATTAGAAACCCACATGGGATGGAAAACAGAATTACAAAGAAAGCTTCTAGAAACTAAAGCTATTCAAATTAAAGCTAAGCATCTAAAAATAGAATTAGAAGGAATTCAATATTAGAAACCCACATGGGCTGGAAAATCCATCTAACGGCTGAGATTTAAAATATCCATCTAAGGACTGAGATTAAAAGTTGATAGCTTCTAATAATAGAGTCTCTAAGTGTCTATATAAACACAAAACCATCGGAGGTTAATTCATTGCTGGAAAAGAAGAAGAAGAAGAACAAGAAGATCAAGAGGTGTAAATCTCTACACCAAACGTCAGACCAAGGTAAGTACTCAAGTATATCATTATTTATGATTTTAATAGGAATATATGTAGTTTTTCATTGTGTATGAAGTATTTCAATGGTTTACTTGTTTTCCAAGTTTTAACGGTTGAAGATGGTAAGTTGATTTTAAAGTATTGTTTTATTTGATCTATTTATTGGGTTTTGTTCAGAATTCAATACTAAGCAAGGTTACTTAACAATGTTTTGTGATTTGAGTTGAAGGATGAGAATTATGGAGTTTGTGAAACCCGCCAAGTTCGACAGCCTCCTCGGCATGCCGAACAGCCTACCGAACCAACCCAGAAAACCTCGGGAGCTTACTCGCCATACCGAAACCCTACCGAGCCTCACAGTGTGTGTTTGGGACTTCTGGAAAAGCTACCGAAAGCCTACCAAGACCCTACCGAGCATCACAGACTGAAAATATGATTTACTAGAAAAGCTACCGAACCTGACACTCGGCATACCGAGACCCCTACCGAACTTGACAAGATGATAAACCCAAAAACCTTAGTTGTAGTTCAGCAGACCCTTCGGTATACCGAAGAGTCCACCGAGACCCTACCGAACCCACTCGGCTAACCCTCGGTCTGCCGAGAAATCCCAAATTGATCCGTTTGACTTGATATTTCACACTTTTGCTTATTTTGACTTGATTAGAATTAATATGATGTAAGTTTTGTTCGAATCTAATTATTTCATTACCTACTTCTATATGATCCCAATTTCTTGATTTGATTAACTGTTGATATTTGACTTGAACTTATATTACATATGCTGACTTCTCTATGGTCCTAATTGCTATATTTGATGAACATGAGATATTTGACATGCTTTCATAATCATTGCTATCATATGCATGTGTTTGATGGACTACTAATATTTTGATGTAGTTCCTCATTTCTTATATGTTCACTACTATCATGCTCATTAGATTACATTGCTTATATGATCATTACTATCATGCTCATTAGATTACATTACTTATATGTTCATTGTCATCATGATTAGTTAGATCACAATGCACATAGTACAAATACTTGAATGCTTAGTTAATGCGCACTTTCTCACTTGCACAGCATATGCCATTATTATTGCATCATGACCTTGTGTTGGTCTAATGCATTGACTTGACCATCATGACTTCAGATTGCTGGAGATTATGATTATAACGAGAGTATTATGATCTGGAAATCATAATAGGTGAGGAAGTTCTGGTTGTACTATTCGCATGTGTTGAGAGATTTGGCCATCCCAATAGACCAATTGATTTGTTTATTCCCAAGAGATTGTGGGAAGATGATAGGTGAGAGACCTTTCATGCTGGTGAAGCCTAACATCCGAATTATGAGAGTGAAATTCTGTTAGTAGATCGGCTTATGTATGAATCACAAGGAGCCTTTCACATTGGTGAAGTCCTGGGATTTATTCCCATGATCGGAAATAAGTGAGAAAATTGGGACCTCTAGGTCGAAACCCCTAGAAACTATGATGCGCACATAGATTAACCCCCTATTCTAGCCGTGTATTCGGAGAATGATTTTCATCTTGTTTAGCCAGGGGTTTGATCAGGTGTGAACATACATATTAGACGAATACTATACAGTTGCATTGCATATTAGATTGTTTGTCTTAAATCACATGTGGTGATTATACTTAGGTGCACAGCATGCATTAATAATTGAACCAACATACTGCATTGAATTTTATATCATATTGCATCATTATTCACACCACATGATTATTAGTTTGTCTATCACGTATTCATTACGTATTTGTTATGTCTTGACATATCTCTATAACTTAGAATCATGGATTTGTACTCGTGTGATTACTAATTTGAATATGCCTACAATCATTGCGTGTGCATTACATTAAGTATAGAATCTTAGTTTCATATGAACTACCTTGCCGTTATGACTTGTTAGCATCTCATTTGATATCCATGAGATTAAGAGATTGTTTGACTTAATTAAAATCTTTGCTGTCCTATGAAGGGACTGTTGTTTTCACCCATATTCTTTGTATATTGATTTCTCATCGCATATTTATCATTGACCACTCACCACATAATTATGGCATATTGATCACACATCACACATCCCATATTTCACTTATTTATTTTTCATATGGATTACCTTTGAAGAGTGGCATTGTCCCTACTTCAATCATAAACATTGTTAGACTTATTTACTTACTAAGCTAGTGTAGCTTACGCTTTCGAGCAAAACATTTTCAAGACTTCTAGATGATAGACGTGAGGATCAAGATAGAGGACAAGGAGGTGAGGATCAAGATGGAGGACAAGGATGTTTTGAAGATAGTAGACATTACTAGGGTTTTACTTGATGATTTTAGTAGAACTTGTAGTAGGATTTATTTGATGTAATTCAGTACTTAATAGATTTGATTTTCAATAGTTAATAGAGATTGATTTGAAGCATGAAACTAAAGGATTTTATTTTATTTTCCACTACCATGTTATGTTTGTTTTGGATGTAATAGCCATACTTTGACTATATTTTCAATATTATATAAATTCTCAGATTTTGCTTTATGTTTTGGCTATGTATTGTTTATCCACTCTCATCTGGATATGAGGTGAGAGTTACGATTTGAACTTGGGGACTCCATTGAGATTTTCAAGTTTGGTTCGTAACACTTTTAATGCAACTAGCCATTTCATCCACATCTGTGTTGGGTTTGTTTCTAGATCCTATTATCCCTCTTAATTTATCTTTAAAAACCACTAATTTTTAATTTTATTTTTGGTGTTTTCTTTCTTCTAACTCCTAATACAAACATCCATCACCATCAACCTATGTTGTGAAGCAATTCTTTCTCCTGGAATGACCTTGTAGTCACTGCAAGTTCCTAACTCAATTCCCATAAGAAGGGAAAAGTCAATTTGACTTCAGTTTGTTCCATGGTTATTAAAGGCGAGCGCCTAGGCGCCTAAGCGGCTGCCTAGGTGACTAGGCTTTATTCCATGGGTCCAGGCGATGCCCGCCTAGGCTGAATGCGCCTGAGCGACCGCCTGGAAACCTGGGCGACCGCCTAATCGCCTAATTTGTCCGGGCGGTCACCTGAAAATTGCTGAGAAAAAATTAAAAAAAAAAGTATTTTTTAAATTAGTTTAAAACTTAAGTCTAAAGAAGCATTTTTTAAATTAGTTTAAAACTCTTCTTAAACTTTAAGTTGTCTTTACACTTGAAGTTCTCAACAAAAGAAAAA
>JAUPMG010265406.1:0-19980 GCA_031762675.1 Pachysandra terminalis
TCTTTGATCAAGGTGATATGTAGTGGAAGCCATGTCTTAACCTGGTATTAATTAGTGATGATGGAATGTATGGTTTCGAGCAGCATGACAATCCGAAAAGCCACTACGGGCAAGAGAACTAACGATGGAGAATCAAACGGTATAAGAAAATGGAGAAAGTTGGAATGATCATCGGAATATGAAAATGATGTAAAATCTGGCATTTACAAAGCTCGTGAGAAACGCTTGAAGAAAAAAATAAATAGACAATCAGTCACCATTTGTGAACAATCCTACGTGGAGTAAGTCAGGATTTATGGTAAGAAGATGATCATATCTCAATTCATCCTTAGTGGAATAAATGAATCAATTAAGCAGGGTCGCAAGTTTTCAAGCAGTTTGGTCTATTATCCTGTCTAATGGTTTTGATTCGTCTAGACTAGATATTTTGTCAGATCCCCAAAATTCAAGATGATTGTAATGACTTTGCTAATCATTGGAGATGAACTTAAATGATTCTGACCAACGGATGAAGTTTTTCAATATTTGACTGCCTATTTTATTCTTTGTATTTCATCTGATAAAATTACCTTAATTATCTTGATCATATTGATGTGAAATTTTTTTTTGGAAATCCTCTCACTTTTTGTTCAAATGTGTATCACTCTTGTTCTCCTCTATCTTTTAAAGATATCACAGGGTGTAAAAGCTGAAAGGAGAGAAGATACAAGCACACAACCTCAGTGGAGCATATTCGCATAATTGTGGAAGAAAGCATTTAGTAGATGCATCCAATATTCCCCTTAGCATAGTAGAATGGCTAAATCAAGCTCTCAAGCGGCGTAAACGAAGAGATGCCCTGATTCAACCACAACAGAACTATTTGAAGATGGTGCAAACAACAGAACTCCTGAAGAAGTCAAAGAAGCAAAAGTGAAGAGCAAGAACAGAAGCAAAGAATATTCATTTGCAAGTGTCAGTCATGGTCAAAAGCATTTCTTTCTCCTCTAGATCTTGTCTCCTAGATAGACTTGGTCTCTGAAAGTAATGTGACAATAATCAAATGAGGTTGGGACATGTCCAACTCTTTGAAGCAACTAAAGGAAGATCATACTTGACTCCATCAATCATGGTGTTCACCTATCTCCATGTTCAACAAGAAAATTCGGCTCAAAATCTAGGCTACCTCTCAAGTATTGAACTTTCCCAAAAGATACCACCTCACCATTTGAAACCTTGAACTCTTTCGAATTTCTAGGCATGGATCAAGCCCTAGAAAGTTCAAACCCTTCATTTATCTTCTCTCGAATGGTCAAAGCCACCGAGAAAGACAAACATATTTTTTTTCATTCACTCCAGAAAGTCTTGGAAGTTCAATATGTGAGGATAATCTTGATTTAAGTGTAATTCATTTGTGAACCGTGCCAATCGGGGTTATGCCTTTTTTTCTTTGTCATTTATCGCTTGCGATTTTGACAAAGAGGGGTAGTTGTAGACACCCCAATTTGCACGAGAGCAACTTTCTCTTGATCTTTGCAGCTCCTGGAGGCTTGAGCTTGGCTTTTCCTATCTCCCAATCATCTCCAAACAACCCCTAATCATATTGCCAATTTTCCCTGAAAATCCCAAAAATCATATGAAATGACGAAAATACCCTTGATAGACCCCACCTAATCCATTTCAGTCCTAAACTCACTTTCAACCTTCAATTCAAATTCGTGAGCCAAAATGCTCTCCAATGAATATAAACTTGGGCTAACTCGAAGTCCGTTGGAAAAATGACAGTTTTGCCCCTAATTTGGTCATTTGGACCAAATAGTTAAATTCGAGTGTCAAATCATTTTACCAACATCAAATTTGGATTTCTCGTCGAAACATCTTGAAAACGACTGTGATTTTGTGAAATACCAAGTTCGAGGGTCGAAGGGCTATTTTGGTATTTTTCAAATTATCAACGAATGACAGAAAAATATAATGGGGTAAAAAAATAATAAAAGAACACTTTAGGGAGGGAATTGAAATTAAATAATTGAGAGAATATTTGAGGAAGATTTGCCATGTGTCAAATTTCAAAAAATAAGAAAGAATTAATTTTAGAAGTTGCCACATGGCAAATCAAAACCCAAAAGAAGAAAATCAAAATAAAAAGTAAGAAATAGCAAAAAAAATCAAAAAAATAAAATTTGAAAGAGCACGTGGTGCTCTCTTCCCCCTTTCTTTCTCCTTCTTTCTTTCCATTCTCCCTCCCTCCTTCCTTTCCTCTTCTTTCTCTCTAATCTCTCTTCTGTCTTCCCTTCCTTTCTCTCTTCCCTTTCCTTTCTCCCTCTTTCCCTCCTCTTCTATTCAAGAAGGCAATGGATAACACAAAGACAGGCCTCTCCTTCTACCCGAGCTCTCTGTTTCCCTGTTCTTCTCTACAAAACCCCCACCCGAGTCCTTCATCTCCATCCTTTGTTTCAATCCCCAAAACAACACCCCTGTAATTCCTTCCTTTGCCTTCTTCTCATCTTAGCCGACTTCAATCCAATTCCGTCCACCCCCATTCAAACCAAGATTCTGGCGACATCTCCGACAAACCCAATAGCCACCCTTCTACTATCAAACCCAAAACTAGAACTCTCCTTTCTTTCTCTTCCTCCTTTCTCTTTTTCTTTTCTTCTTCTCAGCCTCCCATGTTTTCTTCCCCGTCATCTTCTCTGTAAAACAAAAAAAAAAAACCAGAAAAACAATTACAAAACCTCCCACAAAAAGAAAGCGAAATAACCAAAAAAATCCCTCAAAGCAAAATCTGAACCTAAGGCCCTGTTTGGCTTCGGGGTTTTTACCATTTTTCATTTTTCTTCTTTCTTCACCAAACCGGAAGCCGAGCATCGTTGTAGTCACCCCTCAAGTCGATCCAAGGAGCTAAAAAAAGTAGGAAAAATGCCGCATCTGCTACAGGTAATTTTTTTATTTTTACTTTTAGATTTTTATTTACTTGTAATATCTTGCTTAGCACTTGAGTTCTATTTGTTCAATAAATCAAAGAGACGTCTCTGGAGGTTCATTTTGCATGAATCCAACTCCGTTGGAAAGAGGACTCAGATTTCGTATCAATAAATACTTTTTAATATTTTTATCTATTATATTTTATTTCCTGTGAATTTTTAAATATACTGTTTTGTGTTGCAGCAACCTTGTACAAACTGCTTTATGATTTTTTTTAAATAATTGTAAATGGATTTTTGAAATACTGTTTTGACTGGAGGTACGATACAATGTTCTCAACCATATAAAATTTTTATTTTGTTAAACAAGCCCTACCAGTAGGTTCAATTTGATTACTGTAACCGGCATGTTTAGGGATTTACAACAGTTGTGCTGTATGTATAAAATTCCAAATAAAATATTTATTCATTTTTCTTAGACATAAAATTTTTGCTGTATATTATATAATGAGTATAGAAGTTTCTTCGAATTTTTAAAGTTTTTTTAGGTTCTAAATAAATCTATGTAAATAGCTAGTCTCAGTTTATTTTTGCAGTATTTTTGGTTGTTTTATGATTTTAATGTATTCTATTTTTTATTTTGATTATTTTATTTTATTTGCATGCTTTAGACAGTGTATATTAAACGTATTTAATATTTTGTGTTTTAGGGTTATTTTTATGTTTTTGTAAATTATTTTATTTTATTTTTATTTTTTATTATTTCTATTTGTATTTAGTAGCTTTCTAGACTTATTAGATTTTTTTTATGAATTGGCAAGTAAACGTGAACCAGGTAACCGGTTGAACTGCAAGTGAGTGGGTGCCTAACACCTTCCCACTCTTTTAGCTAAACCTCCTTAACCTAAACCTGGTTAGACCATTGCTTATTTAATTTTTGTCTATTTTTGGGATTGATTGAAATATCAAGGGTGACCATTCATACCCCAACTCAATGAATAGTCGCGACTCCATATTTACCCTATCAACATTGGGTCCACCCGACCGTGGGGTGATCACACCCTGCATTGCATTGCATCTCATTATGCATTCTTGATTGTGAATGTGATTGTGATTGGGTCACATTGGTCATAGCAAGGTCAGACCTTGTGGTTACAGGTGTGTATCCACCGTTGGTGCAAATCCCTAAAGGAAAGGATTGTACAGGTGGCTTCCTCCGTGGGTGAAAGTCCGTAAAAGAATGGTTATATGTTGTTGCTTTGTGAGCATAGTTAGAGTATGTGTTATTTATGTGTTTGCTTATGTGGTTACAGGTGTGCTTCCACCGTGGCTGCAAGTCCCTAAAGGAAAGGGTTGTACTGGTGGCTTCCTCTGTGGGTGAAAGTCCCTAAAAGAATGGTTATGTGTTCTTTGCTTGTGAACATAGTGGACATATCTATTATGTACTTGTTTATGTGGTGAAGGGTGTACTTCCACCGTGGGTGTAAGTCCCTAAAGGAATGATACAAGAGACTTCCTCCGTGGGTGCAAGTCCTAAAAGGAATGGTTATATGCTAGATATGTGATACGTGTTTATATGGTTAATTAGCCGTAGCATGGTGGGACCATGTGGTATATGTTTATATGTTGATTGGCCGTAGCATGGTTGCACCATGTGGTGCTTGTTGTGGAACATAGTTGGACTATGTGACTACTGTGACTTTATTGTTGTGTAGCATGGTAGGACCATGTGTACACTTGTATGATTGTTTGTTTGGAAAATGGTGAAACCATGTTGAATCTACTTGAACATGATGGGATCATGTGGGTAATCTTTACATAGTGGGACTATGGGGATTCTGAACTTTGGATGATTATAATTTGATATGGTATGGTTTCCATGTGAATTATGATTTTACATGATGATTGTAATATTCATGCTAGTATATGAAATATAGTATGATGACGTTATTAATAGACATATGATTGTGATAGTATATATTAAGTGAAATGCATAGAATGGAATGTATTGATTTACATGCATAAAAGTAGATATTGTAGTCTCGTAGGATTTCTCTACTAGGCTTTGGTTGATCCTTATCTCTACAGGTGAGTTGATTGTCTGAGTCCTGGATGGCTTCTAGAGAGGAGATTTTTTGTTTGAGATACTTTGGCTTATGAGACTACATGACATTTTTTTTATTTAGTTTTGATTCTATTTGGTTTGACCCTTAGATGGCAGAATTGTAATAGAGATCATTTGAGAATTGATTACTTTATTTTTGGGTTGATGCTCAACCTAGTTGTGGTTAAGCAATGGTTTTAGGACTAGATTACACACATTTTAGGACTAAGTTACGTACTTTTAAGGATTGGGTTGCACCCTTTAATGCCTTAGGTTACACACATTTAAGCATTTAGGTTACACAAGTTTAAGGACTAGGTTACACACATCTATGGACTAGTTTTAACACATTTTAGGACTAGGTTACACACATTTTAGGACTACATTATACACCTTTAGGTACTAGGTTACACACATTTAAGGGCTAGGTTACACACATTTTAAGATTGGGTTACACCCTTTAATGCCTCAAATTACACACATTTAAGCACTTAGGTAACACACATTTAAGGACTAGGTTACACATATTATTGAGTAAGTTACACACATTTTAGGACTAGATTACACACATTTAGAGACTAGATTACACCGCTTAATTCCTTAAGTTACAGACATTTAAGCACTAGGTTATACACATTTAAGGACTAGGTTGCAGACATTTTAGGACAAGGTTAAACACATTGTTTCAATAGGTTACACACATTTAAGGATTGGGTTGCCCTCTTTAATGCCTAAAGTTACATACATTTAAGGATTAGGTTACACACATTTAAGGACTAAGTCAGTTACATTTTAGGACTAGGGTACACACATGTTAGGACTAGGTTATACCCATTTTAGGATTAGGTTATACACATTTAAAATGAACTTCGGTTAGTCAAGCCATAACCAAAGATACTGTAGTGACCCGGACCCAACTGGAATATTATGGATTAAATTGTAATTAGTCTAATAATTCACAATGAGAATGTTATGAAAGATACAAGCTAGAATTGGACTAATTAAGAATTAAGGTAAACATTGGGGCAATCATATAATTAATTAAGAATTAAATACACTGGGCTAGACATCTAATTTAATTGGGCTTTAACACTTATATAAACGATTTGGGCTCAAAATCTAATAAGAAGTTTAATAGGACTTAAATAAGTAATTAGATTTAAATGCAAGGTTATTTAAGGGAAAAATCTTCATACTCAATCACATGACCGATTCTCTCAATTTGAAATTTAAACAATTCTAATTTGAATTCAAATAAACTAAACAAGACAGAGTTCAAGGTAAGTTAGGATACCTAGAAACTAGGATGAGGAAAGAGAATCATTCTTTAGGCTTGGACGCCCAAAACAAAGAAGAAGAGGGAGAGGTTCGGTTTAGATTTGCAGAAAAAGAAGAAAGATGAGGAGACTAAGAGGAAAGAAGGAAAAAAGAAGAAAGAGAGGAAAAGAAGAGAGTACAATATTGTAGAAAGAAGAAGGCTAGAAAAGCTAAAAAGAAAGAAGAGAAAGAAGAAGAAGATAAGGTAAGGATTCCTTCGTTTCTACGATAAATATGTTTATACATCTTAATCAATGCTATAGTTATAGTTGGATGCATGATCTATGAATGTAAAGAATGTTAGGCTAGAAATCTAGTGGAATTATAGTGAATGAACTTCAGGATGTTTGTTGTTTGATTAATATGCCTAAACTTGTGTTTACTATATTTTTAGTGTTCTTATATAGCTATTTGAATCATATGTGAAATTCTGAGATTTGTATGATCCTATGGATTGATTTAAAGGTTTAGATCTATAGTATAAACTAGGTTTAATATATGTGAAGTAATGATCACACAGACATTATGTAGAGACTGAAAATGGATGCTTATGATCTTAGAAACATATATTTTGAGTTATGGCACGAATCCCTAGTGGAAAACCCAGATCTAGGCTAAATTCCACATTCGGTAGGAGTCTCGGCAGATACCGAGACATCTATCAAAAATCCATAAATTGCATGCTCTCGGGACTTGCTACCGAGCCTTAGTAGATGACCTACCGAGAAGTTTGGTATGAACCTCGGCAGGTACCGGGCACCTACTGAAAGTCCAAATGGACCCAAATTTTGAGGGAAGATCCCCAAGTGAGTTGTACACATGTCTATGTTGTTGGTTTGTGTGTAAAAGATGTAGATTTGGTCGAATCTTGAAAAGTATAGAGGATGGTCCTAAATTCAGGATTATCGGACTGTTTTGGATGGAACTTGAGGTGACGTCGACTCTAATGATTTGGATATGATTATAAGACTACAAGACAGTATCAGAATGATTAGAAATGGTTACGTAGGATTTAATTGGTTGAGGGGTACTTATGGCATCCAATGTTTGAATTATGATTGACTATGATGACAATGAGTTGTATGTTGTATGAGGGAACTGGATGTATCCATACCTATGATTGTTATTTGCAATTGAATGATGGTATGAATTGTGTTATGATCTTGGATGGGTGTATTCTGCCATGGGTGAAAGTCCCTAAAGGAAAGGCATGGTATGGGTGTATTCCAACGTGGGTGAAAGCCCCTAAAGGAGAGGTTTGTACAGGTGTATTTCCACCGTGGGTGAAAGTCCCTAAAGGAACGGTCTGGTTACAGGTGAGCTTTCACTGTGAGCGAAAGTCCCTAAACGGAATATGAGTATACTGGTGTATTCCACCGTGAGTGCAGGTCTCTTAAGGAATAAGAATGGTGACATTCCTCCATGGGTGCAAGTCCCTAAAAGAATGGGTTATTGATACAAGTGTGTTTCCACCGTCGGTGTAAGTCCCTAAAGAAATGGTACAGGTGGCTTCTTCTGTGGTGAAAGTCCCTAAAATAATGGCGTGTTACTGGTTTATTCCACCATGAGTGAAAGTCTCTTAAGGAATAGGAATGGTGGCATCTACCGTGGGTGCAAGTCCCTAAAAGGATGGGTCGTATGGTCTTGAGTTGGATTGAGCACGTGATTGGGCTAGGCCTGATTACACCCTACATTGCATTGCACTTCATCTCACTTCATAATTGCATTATACACTTGCATGGCATTGCACATGATGATTGAGTGACTGTGGTGCATTATCATTTGTGAAATTTTGAATTGATTGTGATCGTGATTAGGTCGCATTGGTTGTAGCAAGGTGGGACCTTGTGAATATTGGTCATAGCAAGGTGGGACCTTGTGGATGATTGGCCGTAGCATGGTGGGAACATGTGGTTGTGTGTAGGCATAGTGAGACTATGTATCTATTATGTGATATGTGTTTATGTGAATGCTGGCCATAGCATTGTAGGACCATGTGATGTTTGTTAATGAACATAGTCATACTATGTATCTGTTATGTGATATGTGTTTGTGTGGTGATTGGCAGTAGCATGGTGGGTGGGACCATGTGGTGTTTGTTTATAAACATAATGAGACTATGTGATTGATATGATAGTTTTGTTTGTGTTGCATGGTGGGACTATGTGTATGTATGCTTGTATGATTGTTGTGGAACATAGTGGGACTATGTAGATTTTGTGTAGAAATGGTGGGATCATGTGGGTAGTATTGACATAGTGGGACTATGGGGTTTCGTGAACTGTTAACTTGAGATAATATGATTGATGTATGGCTTTCCATGTGTAAAGAGGTTGCATATGATGATTGTGATATAAATACGTATTATGTGAATTTTAATATGATGATAAGCATGATTAACGTATGACTGTGAGAGTATGTGATGGTTGAAATGTATGAAACAAAATGTATTGTTATGCATGTATAAAAGTAATTATTGTAGTTCGTTGGATTTCTCTACTAGGCTTTGGCCGATCCTTAACTCTATAAGTAATCTGTTCGTTTGATGTGTTGGGGTGGAGAAGAGATCCCTTTGGTTTTAGATACTTGATTTTTATGATGGTTTACACTTGGTTTTTAATTAATTTGGTTTGACCCCGAGTGGGCAGAACTTGTAAAATAGATTATTTTAGATTATGTTTACCTTGTTTTGTGGGTTATAGCTCGACGTATTTTGGTTGAGCTATTGGTTTAAAATTTACATGTGACTTCCGCTTTTGATAATATTGTTGTGACTATGATTCAACCAGGATTGGGTTGATTATGTGGCTCATTATCCGTTTCCACGTGGTGGATCCGAAGGTCATTTCCTTAGAATCCTCGAGATCCCATATCTCGGATTTGGGGCATGACAGAAACTTTGGTTGAAAAATCATAACCATTTTCTGTAATAACCCAAACCAAATTAGGACCTAAGTGTAATTACTATAGAATTAGGGGTTAATTTGAAATTTTAGTAAATAGCCTTTTATTTGACTTTTGACTGATTGTGATTGGTGGGTTGTACAATTAGGAAACTAAGTTCAACGCACACAATCATAACTTCTTAAGTTAGAATGAATGGCTTAGATCTTGCAGGACAAAAGACATCCCAATCAATGGTTAAGATTAAAACACTAATAGAAGCTTCCTTAGGAGTTATAAATTTAAATATTTAAATAATAGAAACATAGTTATTTTTTGGAAGTTAAGTTTATATAAATGAAAATGAAACTGAGAAAATCTGTACAGAACAGTGAGCAATCATGGACATGAATGAAAGTAACGGGTCCCCACTACCCTGGCAAGAAGAGATTGAATGGTGCATTTAGGTCTGCCAGATTAAGGATGTTCAAGGCATGATAACTAGACTGTGTTTTGCTGCCACCATTTACTACATCTGCAAGGAAAGGAACTACAGGATTTTCCAGGCTGCTCACTCTGACAAAGAACACATCCTATCTTCTATAATGGAGGACATCAGATCTATAATGCATACCAGGGCACGACAAGGGGCTGTTTCTGACAAAAACAGAAGAGTGTCAATGAATTGGAGATTACACAATATACTTTCTTAGTTGGTCTAGAATCTAAGACCTCCAAATGAGGGGACAAGATGAAAACATAAAGACTAATCCCACTAGGACTAGGAAGTTGTTAAATTAGTATAAATAAGAGGCGTGGTCTAGTTTTCGAAAATCACACCAATCTTGGTGCTTACAAGGATAAGAAGAAGAAGAGCAAAACTGAATTATTAGTTCTAACTCAGCAGAGCACTGTAAGTTTTCGAATTAAATTAGTTTTATTATTTAAGTAGAGTTTAAAGCTTATTTTTCAATTATTTTCAAATTTAGATTATTTTTCAAAACTTTTCAAAGTAATTTATCAACTAATTGTTTAGTTATGTTTTCTTTAATATTTTGAAAGGGCTTTGTTCAGAATTTAATATTAAGAAAGGTTACTTAAGGAAGAAAATCAATTAGAAGCATAATAAGATCAGAATTATGAAAAAACTGCCTAGAATTGGCTGTTCGGCGAGCCGAGTATGCACCGAGCCAGCCCAGATGAGACATCGGTTAGTGCTCGATGCACTGATCATGAGCCGAGGTTGTCTTTGTGGCCACTTGGCCCCTGGTTTTGGCGCCGACACCCTGCTCGATGAGCCGAGCATGTGCCGAACCTTATAGAGTGAATTTTAAGCCCCTAGTTTTGGTGCTGACCGAATTCTCGATGAGCCAAGAACAAGCTGAGCCAACCCCTGAGACCAAACACAAAAATTTAGAAAATCATGGAATTGTGATCAGCGAATACCCGGCGCATCGACCAACGTGTCGAGTACCTGCCGAAAAACACACCGGTGACCTCTAGGAGCACCGAAACTTGTAAATTGTTCAAAACTGATTATATTTTCGTGAGCATGTGTAAATTGATCTTATTAGACTATTTCTGATATTGTTCAAGCATGAATATGCATGATTCAATTATTTATACTCTGTTTGGACTAGTATTCATATGAGTTAGAATATTACATCTTGATATGATTGATTTATATGATTTTAGTATGTCAAGCATGCTACGTAGACTTATTACACCCTGTACACAACTATTACATGATTAGTTAACGTGCACAATCATCACTTGCACACCATTAGCCTTAAAACCATGGATTTGGTCTATAGGTCTACACCCTTTGCGTGTAAGTTCATACTGCTGAACTTTTAAGGACTTAATAGATTGGTGTGATCCGGAAGTCACAATAGGTGAGAAGACTTGTTCAAATATTAATATGTTAATGGAGTTGAGGGATTGGCTATCCCAATATACCTATGGATCCTTCGGGACTATTTTTTTCTAATGGACTATTATTAAAGGAGTGCCTGTTTCTAGGTTTTATAAACAATTCCTTAAGGAGTTTTTATATGGAATTCCTTGGAATTATTTCCCTTGATCACAAATATGGTGAGGGAATTCTGCCCTCTAGGTCAAAACCCCTTAGAACTATGATGCACACATGGAATATTGTTTCTTGAGAGTGGCTTTGTATGGGGGATGGTTTGAGAAGACATCTTACTCAAGGAATGATCGATCTTGTGGGAACCTATATATGATTCATGATAATAGTTTAATTAACTAATTGCATTTTAGATCACACTTAGTGGTTATATTCTGTACAAAATATGCACATATTAAGATTTGATTGTTTGTTCAGCATATGCATATATCATATACCATGTTCCATTTACTTATCTGTTAATATTACTACTATTATGTTTCTGGAAATTTCGTTACTATGTTTGAAGAGTGGCCGTGGCCCTACTTCAAACCATAAACCTAATTTGATTTGATTACTTACTGGCTAAGTGTAGCTTACACTTTCAAGCAACATATTTCAGGCACATTAGACGAGGAGTACTTGGACTATGGAGACCATACTTTGGACCCATGTTTTGAAGGAACTACTAAATTTATTGATCTGTTTACGATTTTTATTAGAGATTTCCTTTCTTTTTATTGGCTTGCATGCCAACATATTTTATTAGCCATAGTTAGGCTTTATTTTGTTTAGGAATTAGATTAGCATGAGTACTATAGTTGTCACACCCCAAATCCGAGACATGGGAATCTCGAGGATTCCAAGGAAACGACCTTCGGACCCACCTCGTGGATACGGATAACCACCATAACATCAACCCTTACCTGGTTGAATAAAAGTCTCAATAACAATATAATCAGCGGAAGATTGTCTAGAATAAAACCATTGCCCAACCAAACCAGTCGAGCAATCAACCAACACGTACAGTAATAAAGTCTAAGATATGTCTATTACAAATTTTGCCCTACCAAGGGTCAAACCAAGTTAATTAAAAACCATGAATACACCATCATGAAAATCAGGTACCGAAAACCGAAAGGGTCTCTCCTCCAAACAAGCACGTCAAACGAGCAGATTACCTATAGACTTAAGGATCAGCCAAAGCCTAGTAGAGAAATCCTATGAGTCTACAATACTTACTTTCATGCATGTAAACCAACACAATTCATTTCATGCATTTCATTAAGCACATAATATCACAATCATCTGTGTATTATCATGTCATCATACTCCATATCTCATACTAGCATGAATACAACAATGGTCACATAACAACGTAGTTCACATGAATACCACAACATATCAAACATAGTTATCAATAGATAACAATCCCCATAGTCTCAGTATGTTAATATTTCCAACATGATCCCATCATGTTCAAGCAATTTCCACATGGTTCTACCATGTTCCAAACAAACAATCATCCATCATCCAGTCATATACACATGGTCCCACCATGTTACACAGCAACCACACAGTCTAACTATGTTTCACAACAAGCACGACATGGTCCCACCATGCTACGGCCAATCAACATATACTAAATCAACACATCTAGCACATTACCATTCCTTTAGGGACTTGCACCCATGGAGGAAGTCTCTTGTACTATTCCTTTAGGGACTTGCACCCACTATGGAAATACACCCTTAATCACGAAATCATAAACCACATATATTACCATTCTTTTATGGACTTTCACCCACA
This sequence comes from Pachysandra terminalis, assembly GCA_031762675.1. Classification (NCBI taxonomy): domain Eukaryota; kingdom Viridiplantae; phylum Streptophyta; class Magnoliopsida; order Buxales; family Buxaceae; genus Pachysandra; species Pachysandra terminalis. The sequence continues at coordinate 12,926 of JAUPMG010265406.1, forward strand.
GTAGAAGTACACCCTTAAAGTCCTTTCCTTTAGGGACTTTAACCCAAAGTGGAAACACACCTATCCATGTTCTTGCCTTTAGGGACTTTCGACCACGGTGGATGCTCACCTATCCACAAGGTTTCACCATGCTACTGCCAATGTAACCCAATTACATTCATTCACAATCACATCAAGAATTATAATGTACATGCATCACAATCAATCCAAAGACAATGCGGTGCAATGCAAGGTATGATGCAAGCATAGAGTGAGATGAGATGCAGTGCAATGCAAGGTGTCACCAGGCCCAACCCATTCACGTGCTCATTTCAACTCATAACCATACAACCCATCCTGTTCAGGGACTTGCACCCACGGTAGAAATACACCTTACAGTCCGTTCTTTTAAGGGCTTGTACGCACGGTAGAATCACACCATATATATGGCCTTTAGGGACGTCACCCATGGTAGCAACACCTTTACGATCTGTTCTTTTAGGGGCTTGCACCCACGGTGGAATCACACCATATATACGACTATTAGGGACTTTCACCCATGGTGGAGTACACCCGTACCATGCATTGCCTTTAGGGACTTTCACCCACGGTGGAATACACACCTATCCACAACATCATTCAAGTTATTCAAACACAACATCACAATCATGGATACTCATAGTACCCTTATCCAACATAACAGTCAATTATCAATGTTAATCATAAATCAAACCTATGTCCTCCTTGAATGTTATTAGCACCGATCAACCAAACAAAACCTACAAAATCATTTCTAATCCCACCAATTTCATATTAAGGTCCTAAGATCTTTTTACAACACCTATGAGTCAAGTTACCTCATGCTCCCATTGAATCAGCCCAAGAAATCTTAATTCTGGTCCTTCTCCCATACTTTTATTGATTCTTCCATATCTAAACCTTTTGCACACAAACCATCCATATAGGCATGTGTACAGCACACTGGAGATCCTCCCCGTGAAATTTGAAGTCATTTGGACTTCGGTAGATGCTCAATATCTACCGAGTGTCCTACCGATGGTTTCGGTAGCTCAGCTGCCGAAGCTCGGTAGCATGTCCCGAGAGCACATCATTTTTCCCCATTTCAGTAGCTACTCGGTAGCTATCGAATGACCTACCGAAGGTCTCGGTAGCAAGACCCGAGAGCACCTCATTTTCCTTGTTTTCGGAATCTACCTACCGAACGTACAATCTGGGCTAAAATCTAGGTTTTGATTAGGGTTTCAAACTTCTAATCAAACCTAAGGATTTCTAAGGTTCTTAGCACCCAAAAATAAGTCTCTAAACCTACAAATAAATCACAACAACAAACACATAATATTTTCATGGATTCAACAATTAAATATCTAGAATTTAATCATGGATCTGAACACAAAACATGGATCATATAAACAAATGAAACATAGGGAACATAGAAACATAAAAATCACAGAGATCAACTAGCATGCTTACATTGTTCCTATTCCATCTAGATCCTAGATCTAGGCTTGTTAAGCATCCAGAATACAAATCAACTATACCTATACCATTGATTCAATTCACAAAATTAAGTACCATAAAAACGTAAAAATCCCTACCTCATTTGCAAGCCTAGTATCGACCCTCATCGATTTGTTCTTACCTTTTCAAGTGTTGTCACATCAAGATCCTCTACCCTTTGTCTCCATCTCCTGGCCAGTCATCGTCGTCCTCGCTTTCATCATGAACATCGTATCCCTTATCTATTTGTTCCTTACTTTCTTCCTTTTTCTTCTTCTATTTCCTCCTTGATCATTTCCTCCCAGCTAAGAACCATTCTACGTTTTCTCCTTCCTCACTTTCCTCTTCTCTCTTCCTTTTCACTTCCCTAGCCTTCTTCTTCCTAACGTAGGTTTTTCTCTTCTTTTCTTCCAATTCTTTCTTCTCTTTTTTTCCTCTTGTTCCCCCCATTCTAGATTTCCTGCAACTCCTATAACCAGAACCCTTCTTCTCTCTTCCCCTGTGTTTTGGACGTCGAAGCCCAAAGAAACAGCTCTCCCCTTGCTTCTAGTTTCCCAGTTCAAATGAAACTCTATCTTTTGTATTTGAATTTAGCTTATTTTAGTTTGAATTTCAAATATGTAGAGAATATTTGTAGGATTATTTAACTAGCTTAATTCCTTAATTAACATTATTAATTAATTCATTTACCAACTTAAGTCCCATTGGGCTTTTATTGAGGGTTGGCCCAATTCGTCCATATTAGCATCATGGTCCATGTTTTATAATGGTCAAGCCCAATTAATTAATCTTTAATTAATTAGGTATAGTCCCATAGTCTTACTTAATTATTAATTGGTCCTATCCTACTCCAAGTCTTTCATTAAATCCCACTGTAAAATTAATAGATTAATTAGGATTAATTCTTTAATTATCCTAGTTGGGTCTGGGTCACTACATTCTCCCTCCCCCTTTAGGACATTTCGTCCTTGAAATTAAGATATGATTTGAGTCTTTTAATTATTAGTTGGTTATAAGGAATTTGATCGTGAAACCAAACATAATACTTCATTACTCAAAAGGATATTTTTACACAGATTCTAACTTTTTAATACTACTGACCATCGTAGATGTTCATACAAAAGTAAACTGAATTTAAAAAGAAATAAAATAGACGATAAAAACATAAAGAGACTACAAAGAGCGTCTCCTAAGAATCCTGGAGGGTTATGGTGGTGGGGTCAGAACCGCATCGCTGGCTTTGCAGCCACTAATTATCCTCTAGAAAAAACTGAGTGCCTTCACCACAGTCTCTCGGAGCCTGGAAATCTCCTGTCGGCCCTGCCCGACCTCCTCCTCTAGCGCAGTCATCCTTGTCTTAAGGGTGACTGGAGGTGGTGCGGCTGAAGAAGACTCTCCGGGTTGGAACTCGGAGGAAATAACCTGTGGCTCGGCTCTGGCTATTGTGGGTGCTCTAGGTAAGTCTACCCTAGCACTAACTGGAAGGCCCATCCTCTGGAGGTTCGTTACTCCAAAAGGCACGCTAGTCAATCCGGCCTATGGGGATGGCATCGGCATACCCCAATGGTTAGCTACTACGCACATCAAGTGTGCGAATGGCAACGCTCCTCCTCCTCTCCTCCTAGTCCTCACGAACCTGATGATGTGCATGATCACCAGTGAAGAAAGGCAGAGTCGAGTGCCCAGTGCAATCTGATGCAGAACCGAAGCCATACAAGGCGTAAGCTCCATAACATTCCCCGCTCGAGGGTAAACGTTCTTGACAAACCGCTTGTGAAGAATCTCGTAAGTGGGCAGAAGCTTGGACGCACTCAAGGAGCCGTCATCATTCCACCTCACTCTCCCTCCACAAATGAGTAAAGTCATCTCAATCTTCTCCTTTTCTGAGGGGTCGGGTACTGTGGAGTGCTCGTTGTTCATCGGCACTCTCATTATCCTAGAGACCATAGGCAAACTGAGGAGGCACCTGCTATCATACAGGTCGATGATGATGGACATGGTGTCGAAGTTGGTGTAAGTGATCTTGGAGTACATGTCCGAGATCACAAATGGATGTGCTACTCCACCCCAATCTAGGATGGGGTTCACATCCTACTGTCTGCAGCATCTCTGTAATCTTTTAGTCTTACACTGCCTGTCGGTCCATTCTCTTTTTGATGAGTAGCTTCATGCCAGCATACCCATTGGGTTCGTCATTGGAAGGGACTTGGGTTCTAGGGTTCGACAAGGTCCAAGGTTGTGGTAAATATTCACCCTCGAGGTCGAATATCACGGGTAATGGGGGGTAATGGAGCTCGAGATCTCCGGGAGGTGGCTATAGAAGCTCTGGTAGTCTTGGCCTTCTTGGGTGGAGGGCCTGAGGTCTTCTTGGCTCTAGCCATGGATTTAAGTCAAAAGAAATCGAAGAAAGGAAATCCCAAAGAAAAGAAGGAAGTCTTACTGAATTTGGAATACGAAAGAAAGGACTAGAATGAAGATCTTGAGATGCTTGGAGATGCCCTATGAAAGCCTTAGAATAGGTTTTTGGTTTGAAAGAAATGAGTTAGGTTTCATTTTTCAGCTATTTAAGCTTCTCGGCACTACTCGGTAGCTCCTGAGTGTCCTACCAAACACCAATTTAACTTATTTTTCAAATTAAAATTTTTGATAATTTTTATTGAGTTATTCTTGAAATTGTTTTATATAAACATATCGGTATATTTTTATATAAAAATAGGTCAAGTTAATGTGTCATTTTCTAGGTCTGGGAGATTAAATAATTTAATCTATTATAAATAAATGCTAGTTTATAGTTCGAGGCATTTTCTTTCGTTCAGCTATTTATCATTTTAATATAATTAATAATATTTATTTACCTCTTTAGAAAATTTTTATAAAAATTTTATTTTAATTTATTTCTGTTCAGGTTCATCGAATCAGTGTTTTATTCTAAGAGCTCATTGCCTTAACTCCACTACGCACTAACGCCTTGTATTCTCTAGAATTCTTCAAACGACTGATCATCATAATCTCATCCTGCTATCTTCTAGTCTATCTCACGTCTAAGTTCATTCACTAATACCACGACGCGAATTCTAAAGGGTGTCTCACTTTCACGTGAGCAAGTCTTTAGAGTTCCAAGCCAGACTCTCACCCACTAATACTCCAAGCGTGTACTCACCCTGGGTGGAAAACCACGATACAACAGAGAGTCCTACAATAAGTTAGGATACGTAGCGGAAAAATAAATCATAGAACATGTATAAGAAAGTATGACATGGCATAGGTAGGAAAATAAGATAACCCCAATACAAAAAGAAAAGGGGCAACTAAAGAGACAAGTATAATAAGTATACTGGAGTCAATACACTCCTCCCATAATCCCTCAAATACATATAGACCAACGAAATAATGAACAAAAAGAATCTATGTCAATGTCCATGGTCACCACTTCCGACTCAGTAACCTCGGCCATAGTCCAATTCCTGCCTATAGTGCTCCCCTAAAATGTTAGAAGCCAAAAGGCTTGAGCTATATGCTCAGTAAATACAATGTGCATATAGAGTGTAATTAACTAGGATGCATGTGTGTGCAAGAGATGCCATGATAGATGTAAGGGTTCTTTCATTTATATGCAATGACATGAACAATTCATAAATGACCCAACAATTGGTCTAAGCAATCACGTGGATGCAAATGAATGTCGTTGGTATTGTGATGTGATATGCCCACGCCAGGTCCAGACTGTACCACCATGTATCCATTCTCAGATACACGGCCCCTTTCGGGCTAAGGATACCTCATAGATTCTGTGTGTACAACACAGTTTTGAGGGATTTGCGACCCCGGGAATTCATGCCCCGCTTTTATTTTTATCGGGGACACACCATCTCAACAGGATAGTCCAAGGGCATCATCTTCGTGAGCCTCCCTCCGTGGCACAATACCCAATCACAACTATCAATCGAAATTACCCTCTACATATATAATACGATATATATAGCTATCCATGGTCTCATGGGGTAGCTAATCCCTCACCCTTAAATCATCTCTGATTTATAATATATATAGTCCCCGATGGGTCACCAAAGTCTTATCTCTCATTTGGATCTCATCTTAGAGCCTAAGTATCCTCACATTTTCCCTCTTATCCTACTCAAAGGAATTAGGGGTAATCCGTGGTCTAAGTCCTCACAAGGATTATACATGCATGCATGGCCATTAGATGCATGGGATTTAGCAAACAACTACGTGTATGCATCAACATCATTTAACGTATCGAAACATGCTTCAATAATGTAATAAGTATGAAAAGAGAGCATATATTATTAGTCATCCAACATGCTTCACTCATATAATAAGTATGAAATGGAATCATATAACATGAGTCTCACAATCATTTAATATTATGAAGCAAAAGCATAACATAAAGCCCCACAATCATAGGTCATTCAAAGTATTTATCATACTAAAAAACCCCTACAGAATCTCAGCAAAATTCCCTCTTCGGCTAGTCCCGTTTGTGGGCCTCCATACCCACACGTAGCATTATTAATTTCTCCGTCAGTGGGTCCGTCGGCAGACCGACATACCCATCGACGCCCGTCAGTTAGTGTCGTTGGTGTGACCGACGACTCACCGAACCCCAAAGGCACGACTCTAAACTTCATCGGCGGGTACCGTCGGCAACGCCGACGGATCCACCGACGACCATCGGTGAGTGTCATTGGTGTGAACGACCACTCACCGACCACAAGTAACAAAGTTCCCACTCCCTGTCAGCGAGTCCATCGGTGGGCCGACACACCCACCGACAGGGCCACTATGCACCGCCTTTCGTCGTTGAGTCCATCGATTCCAATGACGAATCACCGACAGAAAATCCATGGTATAGCTCATCGATGGTGTCCTCGGTAGGTGAGTTTCCATCAACCGGCATCCGTCGGCGAGTTCGTCGGCGGATCGACCGATTCGCCAACAGTCGCGATTTTCTGGATTTCTTTCCCATATTTCGCACTTGTCAAACTCTAGGTAAAATGCCACCTAGGGTTCATGTTTTCTAGGCAAGACAAGTCTAGAAATGATGTAAAATCACCACCAAACATTCAAATGAATAATTTAAACATAATTAAGCATTCAAACCAAGAATTAATCAAAACATCATTCAACATCTCATTTCAGTAACCTAATCCAAAACATGAAGTTTATTCTCAATCTCATTCTAGATTTAGCAAAAACATCAAATGAATCATGCAACTACATTTACATGAGAATACAAGCATCCATAAATCCAACATTCAAGGAGAAAGTCAGAAATCCCGAGGTAATACACAATAAATGCACACAATGCATTTTACCTAGCACAAGCAAGTCTTGATGCACGAAAATCTGGTGAAGTTTGGGCTCCTTGCTCAATTTTCCTCCTCTTTCCTTCTTCTTCCTTGAAGTGCTCCAATACTCTCCTCAACCAAACACAAGACAAAATGAGTCTAGCGTTAAAGCCTAAACCCTATTCTCTAAAGAGGAATAAATCCCAACCCTTCATTAGCTCTTGGATGGGAGAGTGAATCTCAACCATC
>JAUPMG010265417.1:0-16821 GCA_031762675.1 Pachysandra terminalis
TTACTCCTACTTCTTCACCATCTTCGAATGTTCTACCGAGTGTTGGGACTCTCACCAACATTACGCATCTTGTCTCTGTCAAACTTGACAGAACCAATTATCTTCTGTGGTGTAGCAAAATTTATCCCATTCTCAAAAGCCTAGACCTTCTGATCAAATACATTGATGGTTCTTGTCCAAAACCACCTATCTATCTTCCCTAAACTGCTAATATTGAATCCTCTCCTCCAGTTTTCAATCCTGATCATATCACATGGACTCGTATCGACCAAATGTTGCTAAGCTGGATCAATGCTACACTCATAGAATCTGTCCTCGCTCAAGTTGTCGGTCTTCATAGCTCTCGAGCTGTTTGGCACCTACTTGAATCCACCTTCTCTGCAACCTCAAACGCCTGTGTTCTTAATCTACAATTTCAACTTCAAACAACCAAGAAGTTGTCATCAAATATGATAGATTATCTTCAAAAGATAAAAGTTATTGCCGATGCTTTAGCTGCTGTCCAACAACCAATTTCTGAACCAGATCTTGTCCTTTACACCCTAACTGGATTAGGACCCCGAATATGAGTCTTTCTGTGCCGTCATCACAGTCCGATCCAATCCTATTAGCTTTGTTGATCTTCAATCACTCCTTCTAAGTCATGAACTTCACCTTGAGCACAATGGACAACATTCTCAAGCCACTCTTCAAAATGTAGCATTTATTGCTACTTACAATCATGGCCACACTCGTGGTCGTTGAAGAGGACGCTTCAACCCCTCATGATTTGACTCCCGCGGACGTGGTGGTAACTTCAAATCCTCTTCTTCCTCAACTTCTATTGTTAATGGTTTGCTAGGCTCTCATCCTTCTCATGGTGATCATCCTCCACCTATATCCCAGATGTGCAGTAGACGTGGTCATAATGCACTCCAATGTTACAATCGATTCAATCACTCCTATCAGGCCCAAGATCTTCCTCCTGCTTTTGCTGCTATGTAGATTGGGTCCTTCGATTGATCAACAATGGTTTTCTGACAGGAGCTACTTATCATATGATTGTTGAATTACAAAGTTTAACAAATCGAATTGATTACTAAGGTAATCACACGATCTGTGTTGGTAACGGTATGCGGATTCCTATTACCCATTCTGGTTCTTTCAAATTTCCTGTTTCTACTAGATATCTGAAATTATCTAGTGTGTTACGGGTTCCCAATATCAAGAAGAATCTAATCTCTTTGGCTCAACTAACTAGTGACCATGATTGTGTTTGCATATTCTCCTCCAATGGATTTGCTATAAAGGATCGATCAACGGGGAGACTTCTACACGCCGGTCCAAGTAAGGGAGGGTTGTACCCTATCACTGTTCAACCGCACTCTATTAATAGTACTCCATCATCTCTATTTGGACTTTCTGGTTCGTACGTTGACAATGACACGAGGCACTTACGACTTGGACATCCTCATCGTTAAACTATTCTTAAATTGGTTGGCAATAAGACTATTAATACCACTAGTAAGTTTTATAATAAGACTGTTTGTCCTAGTTGCATGGCTGGAAAAATGACAAAACTTCCCTTTTCTTCTTCTGAACATGTTTCTTCTACTGCTTTAGAATTAATTCACTCGGATGTTTGGGAACCATCCCCCATTGCCTCTCATTTTGGATATCGCTATTACTTGCTCTTGGTCGATGATTTCTCACGGTTCCTTTGGTTATATCTCTTAACTTGCAAAAGTGAAGTCCTTGCCTGTTTCACTCATTTTAAGAATATGATTGAAAATGCCTTGTCATCTCTTATTAAGAGTTTTCAAACTGATGGTGGTAGTGAATTTAACAGCATTCTTTTTGCTAGATTACTTGATCAAAATGGCATTTTTCATGGACTCACTTGCCCTCACACGCCTCAACAAAACGGCATTGCAGAAAGAAAACACAGACATGTTGTAGAAATGGGGTTAGCCCTTCTTGATCAAGCACGCCTACCCAATAATTTTTGGCTTGAAGCTTTTCAAACAAGTGTCTATTTGCTAAATCGGCTACCTACCTCTACTCTTGGCTACAAATCACCGTATGAAGTACTGTTTGGAGTTAAACCATCATATGATCACTTGCGAGTCTTTGGATGTGCATGCTACCCGCATCTTGTTCCGATCCGTATAGTAAAGGCAAGCTGGGTTTTAAGACTAAACAGTGCATTTTTGTGGGCTATGGAGTAAACCAAAAAGGGTACAAATGCCTCGATCCCAAAACAGGTTGCTTGTATACATCTCGACATGTTTTATTTGATGAATCTTTAATTCCTTTTGCAGCCACTTATACACATTCGCCACCTCCATCAACTGCCCCAGTTCTACTTCAGTAGCTCCTTCCAAATTCCATGTTTCAACAAACTGTGTTGTCGTTATCTCCAGAATCCGCTTCTCGGTCCACTACTTTGTCCATATCTGGGCCTCTTGCTGAACAAGTACCTAGTAGTAATTAACCCAACTCATCCCATGCAATTGACGTGATGTTACCTCGGTCCAACCCCCAACATGGCAAACCTGAGTTAACTTTTCTTGACACTGTTTCACTTGTTCAACCACCAATCGACACCTTTCATCCCAACCCACCTCACATATCCCACCAGCAAGTCCCTAACTCTTCACTTCCCCCTACTACTTCTCCTGATCGTTCCCCTAACCCCTCCCTCTCACCCCAACATTTCATCTCTCTTAATTGTCATCCCATGACAACACGGCTAAAATCTGGCATTCGTAAACCCAAATCCTTTCTAGCAACCAAACTCCCCATTTCTTCATCTCTCCAAGCACTCATAAGTGACACTGTTACACCTGATCCTACTTGCTTCACCCATGTGACGAAACCTTCTCATTGGCGCCAAGCTATGCTTGAAGAATTCAATGCACTTGTTCGAAATGGCACCTGGAAATTTGTTCCTCGATTGTCATCGATGAATGTAGTTGGATGTAAATGGGTCTACAAAATCAAACAAAAGTCCGATGGGTCCCTTGATCATTATAAAGCACGTCTTGTTGCAAAGGGGTTTCACCAGCAACCCGGCCTAGATTACTATAAGACCTTTAGCCCTGTGATCAAAGCACCAACCATTCACGTAATTCTGAGTTTGGCTTGCACTTTTAACTGGACACTTCGATAACTCAATGTACGTAATGCATTTCTTCATGGCTTCCTTGCAAAAGAGGTCTTTATGGAACAACCCCAAGGGTTTGTTGATCCATCTTGTCCCATACATGTTTGTTGTCTTTCCAAGGCACTCTATGGTGTTAAACAAGCACAACATGCTTACTATCATTGCTTCAGCTCTGCTCTACTTGAACATGGATTTCATGGAGGTCCTGCTGATTCGTCTCTTTATGTTAGACATTCTCCTAATGGAAGCATCTATCTTCTCTTATATGTGAATGATATAATCATTACAGGCAATGACACCACTGGTATTGATCAGTTGATATATTTCTCTCACGAGTCTTCGACATGAAAGATCTTGGTCCACTTCATTTCTTCTCAGGCATGGAAGTACATCGATCTAATGATCAGATACTACTCACTCAACTAAAATATATGCTAGATATTCTCAAGAGGAGCTCCATGCTCGGCTCCAAACCTGTCTCTACACCTGTTGTCACCAAATCTAAATTATCGTCCACTGATGGTGCACCACTCTCTAATGCTACTCATTATTGTAGCCTTGTTGGTGCTCTTCAATACCTAACCATGACACAACCATATATCTCATATGCAGTTAACCAAGTGTGTCAATTCATTCATAAACCCACCACAGTTCATTTTGATGCAGTCAAACGTATCCTAAGATATCTCAAGGGTACCCTAGAGTTTGGGTTATGTATCTCACCCATCTCTGCTCCCACACTCACTTCCTATTCTGATGCTGATTGGGCAGGATCACTTGATGATCGATGGTCTACAACAGGTAGTTGTGTATTTTTTGGTGGTAATCTTATGACATAGTGCTCTAAAAAGCAACCAACTGTATCTCGTTCGAGTACCGAGGCCGAATATTGTGCCCTTGCTACTTCTACAGCCGATCTCTGTTGGTTGCAATCTCTTTTGAAGGACCTTCACATCTCCCTTCGTCAGCTAGCACAACTACTGTGTGACAACATTAGTGCTACATACCTGGTTGCTAATCCGATACTTCATGCACGAAGGAAACATATTGAGGTAGACTATCACTTCGTCCATGAACATGTGGCTCGTGGTTCACTTCAAATTCAGTTCATCTCTAGTGAACTACAGCTTGCTGATAGATTCACCAAAGACTTACAACCAAACGTTTCTGCTAGTTTCTTAGCAAACTTCACATGGCTAATGCCACATCTCATTTGAGAGAGGGTGTTAACAATACCAAGATATGATTCTTCACAAATGGTTTCCAAACAGAGATCAATCAAGGTCTCATCCAAGATCAATCAAGATCCCATCCAAGATACTAAACAACTACAAGATATGACTGAACAACTACAATATGATTTAGATTATTCTATATATACTTTCAAATTCTGTACTTAGACATTTCCAGCTCTTTGTAACTATAGAGCTGTATATATGTCTATATATATATGTGTGAAGAACACACAATGAAAAATAATGAAAAAGATTTTGCCATCTCTGTCTTTGTTTACAGAATTTAGCAAGTTAATATATATGATGAATAAGGCAAAATTCCTTTTTTTATTCCATAATTTCAACAATAAAATTGTATAGACAAGTTAAAAATAGTATCTTGCCTTATTTATCTTAAACATTATTGTCTAGGCAAAATCATTTTTCCTTTATTATTTCAAATTATGGGATAATTTTATTTCAAAATAGCAATGAACCACATTGAATTATTTAATAACTGTCACTAGAGAATTAAGGACATAGGTGCTATAACAAGAGAATCAGCCTAAAAAAAAAAAGCTCACAACTGAATCTGTGATTACTTGAACTTCATATCCATTAAATTCTAGTGAATGGATCATTAAGTAAAAAATAAGGAATTCCTGAAGCAACACAGAGAGGAGAGAAAGGTTTTCTCATAAATGGTTTTCCCCGCGGTAGCTTAAACCCTATGCTGTGCTTGCTTCACCGGCAAACCCCCATTGGAGCATCGTTACTGCTGAGCACCATCATCTAGCTATCCAACCTTTTCTTCATCCCTAACCTCAAGCTTTAGTAGTATGTTTATCCCACCACGCCTTAGCACTATCTTCAAACCATCCCAAAGTGACCTTAATCGCCTCAAGAAAAAATGGAACAACTTTTATGTTGGATTCATCTTTGACTCCACCATTTCCTTCAACACCCTCAAAAACATCTTAAATAGGATTTGGAAAGACATTGAGATCCCTATCATCAGGCTAATTACCCCCAATAGATTCATTGTCAGCTTCAACTTCAAAGATGACATGGACAATATTCTGAAACTCCAACCTTAATTGGAATTTTAACGGATCCCTCTCCATCATAGAAAGAATCAACATGGCAGAAGAAGCTGAGGCACATGTGTTTTCAACCCTAAACATCTAGCTTCAGATAGAAATCTTGCCTAAATTCTTCTAAGATAAAGAACTCGTCACAAAGTTGGGAGCTCAGTTCGGTAAGATACTTACTCTAAAATCCCAGAAGAAGGTAATGCATCATCTACATTGGTATCAAACTCAAACTATAGCTAAACATGCTCAAACCCCTCCATGCTGGAACCCATATAGAAAATATAAATGGTGACTTGATCTGGCTGGAGTTTCGGTAAGAAGGCCTCCCCACCTTTAGAAAGGCCCATTAGACTCTAATCAGCTCAAGATGGATGAGGCCGAAAAAGATTCATGCCAACCCTTTGTCTTCCCAACCAACAGTGCCTCCGAGATAATCAAAGCTTCTATTCTCCAACTTCTTCTCTCACATACCAGAATTCTCAGAGACCATACCATCTGACATCACCCTTTCTGCCAATCCACAGTTAGCAATCACCATCAACAAACTCCCTAGGAAAAGAAAAAAGGATAGATTAACTATTTTTATGCCTATACTTAGGAAACCCATTGATAATCAGCAGTCTAGTAGCTCCTCTGGTTGTGGTTCCTTTGTCGGTGAATCAAACTTTGTCCTAAAAAAGAATAGGAAAGCAACTCTTTCAATCCAGGAATAAACTCTCGAACCAGACTTGACTGTGAGAATCTCAACTCCTCACACCCAACCCCTGTTGAGCTGCTCTTTGGCAGCCTGAACCCTTGGACAAATGAATTTCATAGGTTGGAATTGTCAAGGGATAGGTTGTTCCTTGACATGGCAGCATCTTAGGATGCTAAGCAAATTTATAGGCCTTTTTTGATACTTCTATCTGAAACCATGGCTTTAGCAAAACAATCCAAAAAAAAAAAAAAAATTATTAAAAAACTTGGTTTCCATAACACATTCTTTGTAGAAGCTATTGGTACTGCATGTGGCTAATTTTGGGCATTTTGAAACAATGAATTCAAAGTTGAAGTAATTTATCATCCAAACCGGGTGATCCATCTACTTATTCATGGACTTTGCAAGAGTTGGCTGTGCAGTTTTGTCCATGCAAGTTCGAACATAACAATCCAAGAGACACAGTGGAAGCATCTTAAAGATCGTTCAATGCATCGCATGACGTACCATGGATCCTAAGGGGCGACTTCAAAGTGATCACGCGACTGTCAAAAGAGGGAGTGGAAATCTAAGGCAGAACCAGGTACGTATATTTAATAGCTTAATTGATGACTGCTCCCTTATGGAAATCCCCTTCAAAGGTTCTACATATACTTGGACAAATGGGAGAAACGGGATGGGTAGAATCTATGAGAGGATTGATACTGGATTTGCAAACACAGAGTGGAATGAATTGTTTGCAACCAATCATAGGCTCTGACCACTGCCCATTGTACACCAACATCCGCCCAAAAAGAACCAAGAAATAGCATCCATTCAGGTTTGAGGCATGCTGACTCTCTAAATCAACATGTATTCAATCTATCAATGTTGCTTGGCTAGCAGTAAATCCATATGCTTTGAGTACAAAACTTAAACACACTGCTGAAGTCCTCAAGAAATGGAACTGGAAAGAGGTTGGAAATTTCAACTTAAAGGCACAGATCTTACTAAGGGAACTTGATAAGATCCAAAGCCTGACCCAAGTCAATAATGATAAAGCCCTCGCTAAACAGAACAAAAAATAAAATTTGAATACTTTCGGGTTCTTAACCAACAAGAGATTTTGTGGGCTCAACACAAGATTCTTCCACCAGTGATCAATCCATAATAGGAGAAACAAAAGTAGGATTGAGTGCATACAAGATGAGTTTGATGAACTGATAACTGATCAAGATGAAATTGAACAAATGTTTATCAGTTATTTCAATTCCCTATACAGCCAATCAGAAAATCTGGCTTCTGATGATCTAGGTGACTTCATTCATCCCTCTAAAACCATACTGATAATATGGGACTCTTAAGGAAGTTACTGATGATGATGATGAACTCTGGGATGCTATAAACCAACCGGGGACCCTTAAAAGCCCTGGACCTGATGGTTTTCAAGGCATCTTCTATAGAGAGTTCTGGAAGTGGTTAAAATTAATGTTTGCACTGTGGTTGTAGAATTCTTCACTTTTGGTTACATATCACAAAACCTCAATCACAAAATTATTAATCCTAGATGGTCCAAGGAATACCGACCCATTAGTTTGTGCAACTTCTGTTACAAAATTATTGTTAGAATTATAGTGAACGGAATAAGGTACCGAATGGATCATATTATTTTCCCAAATCAAAGTGCTTTTGTGCCTAAACAAGCCATACATGACAACATTTTATTAGCAAAAGAAACCCTACACACCCTAAAAGGAAAAAAAAATGGGAACAATGGCCTTTTGCTCTCAAGTTTGACTTAAGAGCAAACTTGAGAGCGGTAGTGGTGGGGTGGTGGACGACAACCCCCACCACCACATGACAACAACCACCACACCACGTCAAAGCTTGGCGCCACGTTCGTCAACTTCTACTGGACTATTTGGCTTATGAAAAACAGCATCATCTTCAAAGAAAAAACACCTAATCCAACTGAATCCATAAAGAGAATGGTTGTGCTTCAAAGAGATACCAATAAAACTATGGAATACAATCTGGCAAAACTGAAGAAGAAATCAGAAATACCCGTTAGATGGAAACTACCGGAATTTGACTTTGTCAAATTAAATTTTGATGGAGATAGCCGTGGGGAACCACGGTATGCTGCAGTTGGTGATATCTGCAGAAATCACTTTGGGCAATTCACTGCTAGATTCTCACTCTGGTGGAAGGCATCACTATGGCAAAAAATCCTCACTGCAAGCAACTAATTGTGGAAGGCAACTCGATTCTAATCATACAACTTTGCAGCAAGCAACTAATTGTGGAAGGCGACTCGAATCTAATCATACAAATTTGCAGCCAGTCCAACAGTCATCCTCCTTGGAACTTATTAGCTACCATCACCTCCATCCAAGAACTGGCAAAGTCCTTCGACATCATCAAATTCTCACATTTACAAGGAGAATTTGATGTAAATGTACAAGGAATTTGATGAATACAAGCAAATGTACAAGAAATGAAGAGCAATATGCATTAAACTACAATACTAAAAATTTTCCCCAGCAATAGCAATCCAGGTACATGTCCAGATCTCTTGGGAAGAACAAGCCACCTCTATACAATTTGACAGTTCATTCCTCATTGAGATCAAATTACAAAGAAACCCACATAAGCAACAGTGACTTCCTCAGTCATCACCATCCCCTTGAGAACATCCTTTTGAGAGCCTTTCTTCTATGTTGTTATCCTTCTATCTAAACTGTTGTATGTATGTCTATACAAAGATGATTTGCACCACCTTTCTAGGGCAGCCTACTGGGTCCAGCACCTCCCTCAGGATCAATGATATAGGATGCTACATCACTCCAAGGAAGATTTTCTATGTTTCCACCCTTGAATTTGACCTGAAAATACAGAAATGCTCCTTAAATTTCAATGCTGCTGGAAGAATAAATCAACAGTATCTGCAGCAGCTTAATTTAAGATGAAGGGAATAAAACAGTCCCAATCTTTCAGAGGAAAATTTGCAGTACTCAAATCTGCACATGTGATGCGGATACAAGGTGCCGATACTGACTATTTGACAGGTCTAACACAAGACATTGCAAGCTGGATTCAATCTGACTGGATAACCATAACAATCTGATCAATTGCATTCTTTTGATCAGTCTGAAAGATTGGAGGACATTTCAAGTGCTGGTATGATCATGTCAGCCTGTGGAGTGAATGGTGTTATACTCCTTTTATATAAGCCGCCGGTGCAGGCAAGAGAACTGATGGAAACCATGGATGCTGTCCTAAATTAATATCATCTACTCCAGAAACTAAAAAAAGAGAAATATCATGTGCAAACTGAAACTAACTCTGCTATGATATTTTTGTATCGCAGAACACAAGGAGCAAGGAACCAACCCTGTATAGGCGATGAAAGGTGACTATTGTTCCATGACACATGGTATCACCACTTCCTTCTCTATCTACTGCCCAATAAATTGGGCAGTTTTCCTGTGCCGTGCAACTGCAGATGGCTTATTACTTTCCTTCTCAGTCCTCAGCGGTTTGCCTTCCGCTTCTGGTACAGGTTTCTTTCTTCCCTCTCTTTTATTTGTAGGAGGATTACTTGTAGGTTTCTTTGCTGAGCTAATAGCACTACTTCTAATTACAGCATTAGAAGCATTTATTAACAAAGTTGGCTTTCTTCCTCTCTTCTGTGGAGGCTTCATGGGAATTGATTATGATAGTTTGCTAATGCTTTTATGGAACCATTTTTTTTGAATTCTTTGATCCTACAAGACAAATATAATAGAGCATATTCAATTGCACATTGGTTTTTGAAGCAACCCATTGATTTAATTCTTTTTCAAGGTGATTACACATCCAACAATATTTACATTTTCAATCACACACTCTCTCTCAATGCATTGCGCTTCACAAGCTTTCTACAAACTTTTAGTTGCTGTAAGGTTTTTGTAGGAATCAGAACTGATTGTAATTCTCGACTGTCCATAGATTCCATCTAACCATCTGCATATTCAATCTACACAAAGAAGAATTTCGAAAACACAAATAAGTACTAATAAGAATGAATGAGCAAAGCACATTAAAATGACAAAAACCATAACTTAAACAAAGCAATAGGAATAGGGCGCTAACATGACCATAGAAACTACTAAGAGAACTACTTTTTCAACAAAACCAGACTCAGCATTGGCTTTCTACTATCAGAGAAAACAATGCCAGACTGCTCAGGCATCCTCATCAAACTTAAACCAATTTTAGGAACTGAAATCAAGACAGACATCACATAACCGAAACATAATGGTTCTCATTTCATTTATAAAACTAATAAGATAATGCCTAATAGAGGTGTATTGAAAGGTTTTGAGGAGCAGAGAACCATAAGAGGGTGAAAATAGACATAAAAGTGCAGCAAGAGAAACAACGTGAGAGATCTATGAATGTTTTGAAAAGCACAAAGAGATATAACCAAAATGATATTAGTTCCGCCTGTATCTATATTTGGATAATAATCCTCAAGAAGCCAAACCTCAAACTGGCCAAGTTCATTGTCGTAGTCGACAACCAAGCCAATGTAGATCTTTCCATTAATTTGTTTAGATACATAGCTACCAATCATCTTTCTTCTATCTTCATCAGTTTCCTGGAAACATGAAAAAAACAATTTTTTTCATATCAATTAATCTGACAGAAATTGCACCAGAATGCAAGCAATAATAAAAAAAAAGGTATACTCACAACATCTTTATCACTAACGGCTAAAATCGTGGTGCTGCAACCTGCAAATGAAAGGCTTCGTTTGGACATGATAATCCAAGAACTTCAAGGTGATCAACGTACATTCTAAGGCATCAGCTCTGGTTAACAGTTCAAAGCACAAGTCACCAGCTCACAATCATCATCCTAAATCTGTAACTTGTGTTTTGAAGAGTTAATGGATTATTAAACACGCACACTACAAGTTAAGAGGATGTTTCATCAATACCATTGATAGTGAAAACATAATTCTAGCCTGCCCATCAATCCTCTATGGTAGTACCGTAGAAAATATTATTCTTACTAACTATATAAGTCTCATTATCAATTTGGCTAGCTTTGGAAGATGTGGTGAGCGCAGTTGGCAGCTCACTACAAGGTCTACTAGCATCTAGGGAAGCTATTTGTGCCTGTTCCTGAGGTTGATCCTGTAATAATTCTATGTTCATCAGCTTCTGCATCTTGAAAACCGATACCATCCATGCTTAGATTCTGCTCATGACAGGATATTGACAATGAGCACCCAACTTTTGATTGTAAAGCCAAGGTCTTTGGGCCTGTGAGTTCCTTGCAATGTTCTTAGATATTTAACAACTCACACAAATCAGTATCAGACTCGGTTTAAATATTAGCATTTAAGAAAATGATAAAAGCATGTAGTTATCCTTAAATAGCTGCGAGTCATAAGAGTAAACAGAAGGGAGAGGCCTACCAACAAAACCTGCAGGATAGGAGCCACTTGTACTAAGTACATCCATTGGCTTAAAATAAAAATAAAGTTCAGAAAGCTTTCCGATTCCACCCAATCCAATATGCACACAAGATAGCAGCAAACCTGACAAAGATGATAATAAATTTTTAAATATCTTGTAATTTAGTATGCTTAAATGCAATATATTAATAGGAAATGGATTGGGTTGATACTACAGAAACAAGACCAACCAATTTAAACAACTGATGAATACGCAAATGGGTTGGGAACATACTGGAAGTAATGAAAGCATGAAAAATTTAACCATAGGGTAGCGTGGAATGAAACACCTTCGTCGGTCACCTAATCTGTCCATTGTCATATGAAACTACCAGACTTTTTCTCATAACCTAAGCAAACAATATCAAAAAATGAGAAGTCATTCCAATGGTGTCAGTGTCACAATCTTATTTTTCTCCCCCTTCTTTCCTCAACTTGGCAATCCTTCACTTGTTACAGTTTTAAGGTTTCTAGTTGTGCATCTCCCATGTCTTGTCTTAAGTAACTTTGAGTATAAGAAAAGCTCAAAAGGATTTTCTTCTTGTTTCTTCATACAAAAAGTTGGTTATTACTCAACTCATGGTGAGAACCCCCAGTTGATGTTGAGTTACTAAGGAGCACTACCAATGTTTTCGAGGATTAGATGACAAACACAATGCATAGTTCGCAAGTACCATCCAAATAGATAAGAGATTGATCAAGTACCTTCTTATAAAGGAGAGTTAATTCATAATACATACTTTACACATCTTATTAGGTTTCTAGTCAAGAAAACCTTATTGCCTATGGTTTTCCTCCAGTATAACCCCTCTAGTCTCTTACATAGAGACGGTGCCAAGTGTGAGATAGTGGATCTTGGTGGAATATGGGAGTTACCACCATCCATTGAATTAGGATGTGAATGGTCCATGGTTTCAAGGATCGGCCGATACCGGTCCGTACCGGCCGGTCTGGTTCCAACCCGCGATACAAGCCTTTGTATCGCCGGGTTAAGGACCGGTGACCGGTTCCGCCGGTCCCTCCGGTCCGGCAACCGATACCGCCGGCCGGTCCCTCCGACCCTACCGGTTCGGCCGGTCTAGCGCGATCTGAAAATTTTAAATTTTAAATTTTTTTTTCTTGATCCGAACCGGCCGGTACCGGTCCGTACCGGCGGTTCCGGTATTTAAAACCCTGGAATGGTCACCCGATCAAATGATTAAATCTAGTCTAGAGGTGATAAAATGAGGAATTAGAATGGTTTAATCCAGAAATAGGATAAGGAGGCTCATTTGAAGGAGTGGGAAGGTGTTAAGCACCAGCTCCTTCCCCGTTAAATGGGATACCCTACTAATCATATCAGGTTTAGGCTCATGCTTAGACTAATTGACTAACACGAATTAAACTCAAATTAGAAATTGAACATCTAATTAATCTTAGATTTTCATTTTTTCCTACTTGTAACCTAAGGCCGGATACCAAGAAAATGCCATAAAGTAATGTTAGAAGGTAATAATATGCATGAAATCAATGTAAAAAAAAAGTGAAAATAACTTTCATGATGTTGTTTGGATGTTGCAAGAAAATTGCATGGTTATTAATGAAAGAAAGTCATAAGAATCCTAACATAATTTCCAACCCTGCCCTTCTATCATAAGCCATATTTATGTTATGTTAACTAGGGGTGCAACTTCGGTCGGTTAAACCCATAACTAAACCGACCCAAACCGACTTCGGTTTGGGTTGGGTTGGGTTTGGTTTTGAAATTATAAAACCGAATTAGATCAATTTGGTTTTGGGTTGAAGCCTCGGTTAAACCGAGCTGAGTTGCGCCCCTAATAGGGGCTAACCACGTCAAACGTTAAAGGAGGGATTTTGTAATTATGTGTAAAATAAAAGGTAAATTGATAGTACTAAAATAACTGGAGCATCCTAATTTAGACGTGCTTATCTATGATTGGCTACAAACGCCATCTTTCTATCATCTTAGTGAAAGGGAGAGTTATATTACTTATAAATTCAGATGATCGGGAAGGGCAATGTAGGAAGAAGAAGGAAAAAATTTTCTCACAATGCATTTCAGACTAAACTTGAAAGAAAAAAAAGTTGCCTTTTTTGATCATTCATTTTCTCAAAAAATATTGGGCCCCACAATTTCTTGCATTTTCTTGCTATCCACACACATCTGGAATGTGAGAAAAGTGAACATTCTTTCATTCTCTCACATTTTCTCATTATCCAAACGCAGCCTAAGATAAATTTTACAGAAAGCAATGAAGTTAAAACAAAATGAAAACAACTTTCTATATTAAGATCTAAAAATCTATAAATTGCTATGGAATCTTAACTCGTCTACATCTAACATATCAGAATTTCAGAATTTATAAAAATCCAAAAGTAACCTAAAATTAAATTAATTCTAAAATTTTAGATATGCTGGATTCTTCTAAACAAAGGAGAAAAACTTACCTAAACGACCAAGCAATTCGAACTCTGAGGCTAAACCAAATTTATCACAGATACTAGATTTAGAATTGAACTGCTCCACAAATATTCAAGGCCTGGTTCAATATGAATGTATTTTCTAAAAATCATTCAAAATTATGTTTATACACAAAAACACATGAATTGGCAAAATAAGTTGCTTTAAAAACCTAACCAAAACTTCAAACTAAGCTTCCAGAAAACTTACAAAATCTGATCATGATGAAATACAAAACATTTCCAAAAATCAGGAAAAAATAAGCTCGTTTGAATAGAAAATAAAATCAAAAACTAAAAATATTGAACACAGGAAGGCAACTGTAAATACTCAAACAACAGCTCCAAACCATGATTAAATCAAATCAAATTAACATGAAATTTAATTTACAACTGATCCTATGAGTGTAGAAGGGAATGGTACAGATTTCATTTGAAAATACTCTGTACAGAAATTTAGAAAAATCTTACACTAAGTACTTTACAGGTATACAGCAAACTAGAAAGATCAGAATTAAATCCTTAAGGAAATCCAAAAAAAAAGTGCTAAAAACCCAAAAAAAATCTAGAAATTCAACAAATCTATTAAAAGAAGTTTCAAAATTCTAACATATAAAAAGGATAAAAAGAAATGCTAGAACAATAATAAAAGGGTGCTAAAAATACTATATACTAAGAGGACTAAAATCCTAAAAATCTAAAAAACATCTAATATGCTAAGGGATCCCTAAAAACCCTAGGATAAAAAAATTTTAACAACTATTATAGAAATACTTAAAATATTGAGAATTTATTAAAAGTAAAAGCAAACAAACCTAAGCTACAAAATCTTATTGATAACCCTAATTAAGCTAATTAATAGCATTTTAACAAAATATTAAAACATTTATAGAAAATTAAATCAAATAGTAGAAACTCCCTATTGCCTTGATTCAAAAGGTAAGTAAAATTAGCTAGAAAAAATCTTAACTTCTATACATAGAAATAACACAACATAATAAAAGCATAGCAGGTAATAAAAATTAAAAAAAAAAAAATTTTAAAAAAAAAGAAGAAGAAATTTACATCAGCCCATATGTCAAAAATCGTTCTCCACTGATATTCAAATGCTAGAACATGCTTTTCATTCTCAATACCTTATGGATTACAGACCCGCAATTCATGTATGAAAGAAAATTAAGATGCAGCAAAATAAAATGAAATAGAGATGACACAGTACCTGTACCATTGATGATCTCCATGCTGTTTCCTCTTGCTCTAATCTCCTACCTCGAACTCGGTTTGAGAAGTTTGGATGATGGAGGTTGGGATTGGTTTTTTAAGTTTAGAACAGTGTAGGGGTGAGCTTGACATGGAGATTCGGATGAATTTTGCAGGAGCAGCAGTGCTGTTGGTAATGGTGGGGTGTTGGGAATGAATGAAGAAGAAAGAAAGTAATAAAAAAAAAAAAGCCAGTTGATTTGCTGAGTGAACAGAGGTGCCTATGTGATGCGGTTTGGTTGGAGGCGGTTCAGGTGGGGTTGCTAAAGAAGAATGGGGGGAAATGGAGATTAGGGTTGGGGTTTACAGGTGGCTTGGGGTGGTTTGCCGGTTGGTTTTTACAGATGTTTTGCAGGTTTTGTGGAGCTTGGGTAATGGGGTACGATGGTGGGTTGAGGTTTACAGCAGAAGAAGAAGAAAGACATGAAGTAAAAGAAGAAAGAGTATAAATGAAGAAGAGAAATGGAGAAGAAGAAGAAGAAATAGAAGAGGAAATGGAAGTAAACATGAAGATTAAGATACCTAGGAGTGGAGATGGCTCGCGGCCGCCGTCGAATGGAGAAGAAGCTATGAAGGATTAGGGTTTTTGAAGCCTTTGGTTTCTTAGAGAAAAGATGGTTTAATGCTGGTCGTCCCCTGGCTATAAAGCTTTTATAGCCAGGGATCAGACTTTGAATTAAATTGACCTTTAGGGATCTAAATGAAATACAATAAAAAGGTCATTCTTCGCATTAAATAAAATTTAGGAGACCAAATGAAATATAACAAAAAAAGAAACATTTAAAGAAGAGTTTGTGGGATTTTGAAATAATAAAATTGAAATTGGATTTATTTAAAAATATGGTTTAGGGTCACCTTTTCTTTTTTAGTTAAAGGGGTCAATTTCGATCGGTTAGCATATAGTCTTTGTGGTGAGATTTCTCGCCGCACGCACATGGCGGAAGCTCATGCCCAAATAATTATTTTAAAAGGGCAAGTTTCACTTTGACCCCTCTAGTATTTGACAATTGCAGACAGATATTCTCTTGTTTCTGAAATCTCATTGTCCCCTCTAGTTGACTGCCAGGGCTCAGATACCCCCTCCATTAACGATGTTAGTTTTCTTTTAAAAAGACGAAAAAACCCTTCGTTTTAAACCCGCGGCTGAACCGGATACTATCAAACAACAAGAATGCCCTTTTCTTCTTCTCCATTGCTCTGCTAGGGCATCCGAATCCTTAACCACCATTGTCGTCGGCCATTTGCCATCGACCATTCGTCGTCGGTACAATGCTGCGATGTTGCAAAAATGTTTCTAAAAGGGCAAGTTTCACTTTGACCCCTCTAGTATTTGACAATTGCAAACAGATATTCTCTTGTTTCTGAAATCTCATTGTCCCCCTCTAGTTGACTGCCAGGGCTCAGATACCCCCTCCACTAACGGTGTTAGTTTTCTTTTAAAAAGACGAAAAAACCCTTCGTTTTAA
>JAUPMG010265428.1:0-19979 GCA_031762675.1 Pachysandra terminalis
ACTCATGTTGTTTATTTTATTCTTTTTCAGATCTCAGAAGATAGAAGCAAACCGAGAGAGCTGACATGGATTGGGTACTCTGCTAGATGTACGTGAAATTAGTCTAGAACTAGATTTTAAATACCTAGAAATTATAGATTTTTATTCTAGGCATTTTTTAGTTACTTATATCTTACTAGAACTGCTCAGGACTACCGCTTATGATTTCTATTTGGGTAGCGACTCTCGTAGAAATACGGGGTGAAGGTTACACTTGGACTGGAAAACCTACGTAATCGGAAATTTCCGGTTCGGGTCGTTACACTTATGTTATCGATATACCTAACAGCTTGCATTGCATATTAGAATTGTTTTCTAGATCACACTTGGTGATTTTACATGATAGGCTCACAACAATCATTATTAAAACTTGACCATGCATATTTTGTATGATTCATGTGCATATATCACATATTCAACACATATCACATATTCATCGCATACTCACCATATGTTACATGATTTAGTTGTTTTATTGCTTATATGGATTACCATTGAAGAGCGGCATCATCCCTACTTCAATCATAAGTTCTGCTAGACTTGTTTACTTACTGGCTAAGTGTAGCTTATGCTTTCAAGCAACCATATTTCAAGAATCATAGAGGAGGATGACTTGGACTACGGAGACCATGGCATGGAACAAAGTTTTGATGAAGTCACTAATTTTGTCGAAGAAGCTAATTAGGATATTTATAAGGGATTTTACTAAATTTTGCTGGCTTGCATTCCAAAGCTTATTATTGGCTCTTGTTAAGCCGTATTTTACTTGGGAGTTTGATTGAGCAAGAAACTAGAGGATTTTGTTTTATTTTCCACTTCTATGTTATATTTTGACTTTTCTTTCAGTATGATATAATATCTTGAATTATTTTCACGATTTTGCAATGTATTGACTGCCACTCCCATATGGAACGGGGTGAGAGTCATATTTCAAACTTCTTAGAGACTTCTTTGAGATCTCTTAAGTTTGGGATGTGGCACCATCCAATGTCAAAGAGTTGAAATAGTTCCTCAGAAACATATCGTATATCAGACATTTTTTACTAGGCCTTGTTCAACATATTGTTCCTTTAATGAGCTTGTTGGAGAAAGATGTGACGTATGTGTGGTCAGAACAATGTGAGAAAGCATTCCACCAGAGACAAAAGTTATTGGTTTTTCCACATATACTATGATGGTTCCAATCCTAGGTCATTCTTTGTAGTTGTACACTGCATCTACGGATTTGGCAGTTAGTGCCCTTCTTGCTTAAGATGATGGTGATGGAAATGAAAGGCCGATCTACTATATGAGTGGTGCTCTGCATTGAGCCGAGGTACAGTATCCACGAGTTGAGAGACAATTCCCAGCGTTGATATATGCCTCTAAACAATTGAGGCATTATTGGCTGATACACTCGGTACAGCTCATCACAAGATCAGACATGGTAAGATTATTATTGTCACGACCAAGCCTGTTCAGTAGGGAAGAAAAACATCTATTACAGCTATTTGAGTTTGAGATTGTCTGCAACAACTCATGAGCCATCAAGGGTTAGGTTGTAGCCTACTTGTTAGGAAATTTCTTCGAAGATGATGGACAAGGAATAGAAAGAGATTTTGACGAGGATTGACCGGATATGAATCTATCTACTCGGATGAATGGCAAATGTATTTTGATGGTTCATCCATCACAGAAGGAGGTGGAGACTGAATTGTATTCATTGTGCTGGATGGAATTACCAATGCCTTGTCATTCAAGTTGGACTTACAATGTTCAAACAACAAGTCCGAGAACGAGGCACTACTCATTGGGTTTAGTATCACCAAAAAGATGGGCATCAAGAGACTTTGGGTGAGAGGTGATTTCAACCTCATCATAAGTCAAATGAAAGGATATCTTGCATTGAAAGAAGCCGATGTTGTACCATACCGAATGGTTTCACAAAGATTAGCCGATAGCTTTGATGTGATCACTTTCATTCATATAGGAATAACAGGTAATCGGCATGCCAATGCACTTGACACTTAGGCATTAAAGTTTGTTTTGCTGGGAGAATCAACCGATGTCCAAGTAGTTCAGAGAATTATTCCTACTACTTTGACTGAGTTGCAAGATGAGCCACAAAGTGAGATAGATGAAGTGGATTGGCCTGAACTGATCCGCCGAGCATTAGTAAATGGTTCATAAGAGGCACCAAAGATAAGCAAGCTTCAGCATTCCTATAGCTATAACAATGAGTTGTACTACTGAGGAGCCGGTGGAGTTCTCTTGAGATATCTTGGGCCAACTGAAGCCAAGAAAAGAATGTAGGAGATTCACAGCAAGTCATGCAGTACTATGGTAGAAATTTCTTTGTATCGATGAATACAGTGTATGGGTTACTGGTCAAACATAAATCAATATACAGCGGAGTGTGAAGCCTCTTGTACTTGTTATGGTGCACATACAGATCTGGAGAATTTTCACTTCATTGATAGTGTTGTTGAATGGGAGAAGCCTTATGTCAAATATCTTAACCACGGCACTCTTCCAACAAGTAAGTCAGATTCTGCTAGACTTAAGAAAAAGGTGACGAGATTCTTCATACAAAATGAAAAATCATTTCACCAATATTTTAGTGTCACGTATCCGAAAATTAATATGATAATTCAATATAGGAACTAATTGTAAGGATAATATATGTTGTGACAGATATGGTACATATTTGGGGTCAAATTGCAAATAAAAAAAATATATGGGAGTGTGGTGTAATTAAATAAATTTAAATTAGGCTTGACCCACATCTGGACGTGTGTCCCATTTGATAATAATATAGTTCAAGTAGTAAATTAAGTTAGATTCTTAAATATGGATTTAACTGTCAACAGATTTGACTTTAGGGATTTTTATGTTAATAATGGAAGATAGTGGGGTCACTTACGTAAATTCAAAATTTAAGGGAATTAGGGCTTGGGCCCAACATGTGGATTAGTGTGCACATGGGCTGGTCGTATGGCCCAAGAAGGGAATGTTGGACTTGTTTTTCTCTATTAGTTTGAATTTTCAGCAATTAAAGAGATAGAGGGAAAATCCCTAACTACCAATACCCTTCTAAATAGGATACGTGGGACTATGGGAAAGTTTCCCACTACCACATCCTTTTGCCTCATATCACATGACCAAAAAGAGGAGGAAGGAAAACCAGATCTAAAGTTGAGATTTTGCTGTAGAGAAGGAAAGAAGAAGAAGAAGAAGAGAAAGAAGAAGAAGAAGAAGAAGAAGAAGAAGAAGAAGAAGAGGAAATAAGGTTATGGAAGAAAGAGATCTCCCGAAGAGATTCGTTGTGATTTTCTAATTCCAAGAGTTGCAGAAAAAGCTTAGGAAGAGTGGTAGGGATTTCCTTAGTTTCTACAATAGGCATGTTTGTAGAATGTAATATCTCTATAGAATAATGCATATGGGTTCATGATGTTGCATGTGGTTGACTTATGCATATAATAAATGAATTTTCTATGTTGTGATTTTTATGTCTATAACTGTTGAATTATGAAAATTGGGAAGAAATCATAGTTTATGAACTTTGCTTCATGAAAATTTAGTGATTTGATCATGTTGATCCTTTAATTGAAGTTGGGTTTTGTTTATAGCATGTTAATTTAATTTATGATGGTGTAATTAAGATTTTTTATGCTTAAAATGTTATATTTTGGTGTATGGAAGTTTGCACATGAAGCCATAAAGAGAAAACAAGTTTTTGGGCTGAGATTTCCCACTCGGCAGTTACCGAGGTCATCTGCAGAGCAAAATCTCGGGCCCTACTGTTGAGACTCGGCAGCTGCCGAGGGTACCTCGGTAGGAAGCTCGGCATTTATCGAGATTCATTCCGATCTTTAATTATTTATTTTATATTTTTATAGGTTTTCCCAATCAGTTAGGAACACGATGGTCCAAGTTTGAAGTCCTTCTAATGAGTATAACAATAGTTATGATTTAACACCGATGAGATGTCAAAACTAGGAAAATGGCCTTCGGTAAGTAGCTCGAGATCTACCGAGCACCTGTAGAGCTCCGAATGACTTGAAATTTCATGGAGAGCTTAATGAGAGTGTTTTGAGTGTGTTTGTGTGGTCTCGGATTGTATGCAAAGTACATGTGTAAATGTTTGTGCAACAAAGTGTGTAAACTGCTTAGCTTTCAATATGAACTAACTATGTATGGTGTGATATTGTATGAATGTGATTCTAAATGGTTTTATCATTACATGAATTATAGGGTATGATGTTAGGATGAATGAAAGTCAAAGCATTAGAATTGGTTGGATTATAGTCCTACATGAGTCTTGTGAATTGTTATGTGTATTATACATAAAATGTGCATGCTAATATGATATGTAGGTTGTGATTATGTGATGCTTGAAATATGCATGAGTTATGTTGAATGGTACTTGAGTGGCACATCCATGTATTCGATATGCATGAGATTATGAATGAGTTATGGTGAATGGTCTTGGAGTAACCCATCCATGCATCAAATACACATGAGGAACAAACATCAAAATAGTTAGGGGAATTGAGCCCCATGGGTTAAGAATCCCGAAAAACCATGATGTACACATGGCAGGTAAGAGAGCAATGTCCAGCTGTATTAAAATGGATGCCTAGTAATTATTATTACTTGATAAGAGAGCTTCGTCCAGCTGTACTAAATTGGATGCCAAGGTAACTTGGAACCGGCTGATGAAGAGAATAAGAATTTCATTAGTTAGTATTCATACTATGTTTGTTGCATTCTTTTCATTTGATCATCATTTTGCATTACATTCTTGTTTGTATGCTTGTATTATCATTCGGGTGCTCATAGTGCTCATCTGCATGTATTGCATTGATTGATGTGTGACCATGGATTGAATTTGGTGTTTTGTGTGCCTAGTGCTTGATTTTAGTTTAATGCGTGATTATTAACTAAGTTGTAGTGTAGACTATAGTTGTGATTAATTATTTGGTGTGAATGGTATGACCATTGAAAGGAGATTGTCAGTGTATTGAAGGTGCCATGGAAGTTGGTAGCCTCATGATTAGGAATTGTATCACGAATAGATCATGAGTACTTGGTGTTAAATGTGAATGTGATAAGTATTACTATAATTGAAGGGACTCCACCTAAGTTGAGTGATTCATGAGAAAGTTATGAAAGGTTATATGTGTTCATATGGATTGAATTGTGTAAGTATAGTGTTCCATGTGCATGAAGATGTGGTTATAGCATGACAAGGTCATGCGTACTGATTCTGAAATATGTTAAGCTTAATGTTGATCACGAGATTATGAAATCTTGTATAATATACGGTATATAAATTAGAATATAAGCATGATAAGGACAATGTGAGTGAATTACTTACGTGTTATGTGAAAGTTGTATGAATGAACTGTTTTATTATATGACTACAAAAGTATCTACTATTGTTGCTTGGTAAATTTCCTACTGCGCTTCCAAGCTCACCCCTCACAACAAAACAGGTGAACTCCTTGAATGAAGTGGACCCTAGCTGGAAAGACACTGGAGTTTATGGACATGTTTAAGAACTACGTTTTATTTTCACTTTTGATCCCATGTGGACAGTACTGTTGTAGTATTTTAGTTGTTGTTGGTTATCTTGTGATGGGACTTGTTAAGGTTTTAATTTTATCATACTTCCGTTGGATTCTCAGTTATGCTCTATGGAACCATGGGATTGGTTATGTCTATTTTTGGTTGGCAGTCGCATCCACTATGTGGATCCGAAGGTTATTCCCTTTGAATTCCTCGAGATCCCATATCTCCAATTTGGGGCGTGACAAATATTTTTATGGAAGACCTCGTTGACTTGTGTTGAACATTGAAACAAAGGAGTTACTACAGCAAGCACATGCTAGACAGTGCGGAAGCAACCAAGGGAAGAAAAGGCTTTATCAACATCTGTTATCACTAGGCTACCATTGACCATTCATGAAATTCGATTCTTCTCTCTTCATCAAGAAATGTAACCAATGCAAAGTTCACAGAAATCTGTTCCATAAACATGCTCAAAGCCTAAAAAGAATCATCGCTTCATGGTTATTCCATACTTGGGAGCTAGACTTGACCATGCATATAAAGCATCATCGCTCCATGTTCGTTCCGTGGTTAGGGGCTAGACTTGATTAGTTCTATCAATCTGACCTCCGCCGAACATAAATGGATTATCACGACAAACGAATATTTTACGAAGTGGGTGGAAGTCATTCCATTGAAGAAAGCGATCGATGCCGCCGTGGCACAGTTCATCAAGGAGCATATTATTTTTCGATTCGGCGTGCCACACCACATCATTTCTGGCAACAGGACACCATTCATGAATATGTATGTCGAAAACCTTCTTGGTTCATATTGGGTTGAACATCAACATTCTATGCTACATTATCCACAAGAAAATGGTCAAGCCAAGGCTAAAAACTAGACTTTGCTTAAAATCTTCAATCGGATCATGCATGACGATGACAAGAAGTGGCCTGAAAAGTTACCAATTTCTCTTTAGGCATACCAGATAACCAAACATTCGGCAATAGAAGCAACCCCATCTTCCTTAGGCTATGGGATTGAAGCTGTGTTTCCTGCCGAAGTCTAAACAGAATCGGCACATATTGCAATATCTATTGATGTGGATGGTATGGGTGACGAATACCATATGAGATTAGTTAAGTTGGAAGCATTAGATGAGACAAGGCAAGCTAACAAGAGATAGAGCATAACATATCATCAGCGTGCTGCGATGGCTTATGACAAAATGGTATGAGCAAGAGTTCTTGATGAAGGCCAGTGAGCTCTATATGTGGGATACATACTTGGTAAAAACTATCTTCTCCTAGGTTTGAACCAAATTGGGAAGGTCCGTACATAGTTCGGAAAAGAGAGGAATCTTGCTATTATTACTCATCTATTCAAGAAGGCAAGGTATTACATGACCCAATAAATATAAAGTGCTTGAAGGTTTATTATTCTTAGACGGTCATGTATGTAATGAGAGAGAGAGAGAGAGAGAGAGAGAGAGAGTTTTTGTCGTCATTTCATGAATAAAAAAGACTCTTTATTTTATTACTATGGTGTAAACAATGAGTTGCAGAAAAAAAATGATATCGAAGAGAAAAAGTATGCATAGATGTTGAAGAAGAGAAAAATTCATATGACTCCATCTAGAAAAGAAGTGTAAGAAGTATCATGAGATGCCAAGCGAGTATGAAGATCTGAAAGTGAAGTTTGGACTGAAGCTCTATGAGTTGTTACTTGTGCTTCCTTAGACTTCAAGCCATCAAGCTTGATAGTTGCCTCAAACAACCGACGACCTAAGCCATGCACCAAAAGTTCACCAACATCATGCTCCTCGGCCACTTCATCACAAGATCATTAAGCCTCAACAAGCTCTAACTCAAACGCAAATACGGTGTCACCCGCGCTAAAGATCTTGCAAACATAAAGAGTAAAAGTATGAGATCTTTTTTTTTGTTTTGCAAAGTAAGATTGAGTTTATTAATAAGGTGAGAAGTAAGGATGTTACAATCCAAAATATGAGGCTAAAACATACCCATCAAAAAAACTAACAAGTAGATCAGCCTAATAAATTGACCCAAGAACGGGGGCTGTGCATAATGTTAAGAAGTGAGAGATCAAGGTTAAAACCATTCGGCAAAGTGGAGATCGTCACAAGTATGCATGAGATTTGATAAGGGCCCTCTTGTATGAGGAAGCCTAGTCATGTATGAGATTTGACAAGGACCCTCTCGTATGAGGAAGCCTAGTGTGAGATTTGACCCTTTCGCATGAGGGAAACTAGTCAAGCATGTAGGAGTTTTGGCAAAAAACCTCTTGTATGAGGAAGCCTAGGCAATGATTCAGCATGTATGAGATTTGGAAAGGAACCTTTCATATAAGGAAGCCTAGGCAAAAATATGATTATGCATGACATTTTGACAAAGGACCTATTGCATGAGGAAACCTAGTCAAAAGTTGAAGGTCGATGTAAGCCGCCATGAAGCGCACCCTACTAACAACAAAATGAGAATGAGATTGATACCTTTCAAGATGGTCAATATGATCTGTTAACCAAGAAATTTAAAACTCAATGCTAGCCACTTGGGCAACGGTACGACACCAAGAAGCAAGCATAAGAACTGTAAAGGCAGAGAAAGATGTAAAATGCATGTAAGGACCCAAACCTAATAAACTAAGCCCATAACTGTTGTTAATTAGAACAATAAATAACATGTGGTAATTGGGTGATTTCAGAATCTAACAAGGGTAATTAGGGTAATTAGGGTAATTAGGGTAACTAATGGAATGTATGGAGCATTAGATTGAAAGTGAAACAAGTATCGACGGATTGGGGTCGATTCATAATTAATAAAACCTTTGGGGAAATAAAGAAGAGTATTAGACCTAATAAGGAACCATTTACTAGTTTTGGGGTTTGCTCGTAATTAGGTATAACTTCTGGGGAAAAGATAGAATTAAAGAAAATGTTTGAATTAGAGAATTAGGAAGGTGTGTGGAGTGATAGAATGGAAGGGAATCTTCCATTATCTTCTCCCAACCGTTCCCTCTGTTTTGATTAAGATAAAATAGAAAGATATAATAGAAGAAGGGAGAAAAAGGAATAGAAAGGAAAACCCAAAAAACCCTAGCTCCAACTGTCCCTTTTTGTTTTGAGATTGGAAATAAAGGAAGATTGGAAATAGAGACCAATAGGAAGGAAGCTCTAAGACTAGCCGTACCAAGAAGAAGAAGGAAGAAGAAGTAGAGAAGAAAAGTAGAAGAAAGGGAAAAGGAAACTGGAAAAGAAAAGAAGGAGAACGGAGTAACTAGAGGATGCAGAAAGCAACTTGGAATCCAGATCAAATAAGAGGAGAAGGTAAGTCACATTTTCTGGGTAGTCTGAATAAGGAACTATTGAGTGTTGATTTCATGTGTTTGATTGTAAACTAATAATAGATCTGGTTTTGGCTTGAATACGTTAGGGTTTGATGTTTAATCAATTTATCTGATGATTTGCATATGTTTGATTGTTTGGTTGCCTCATGGATGAATAAGATGGATTTCGTGATCATTAGGAATAAGCCCAAATTAGATATGGGATCTAAATCCCGACATCTAGAAACCCAGCAAAAATAAAATACAGTGGGCCTAGTCGGTGCCCACTGGTACACCAGTAAGGGTACTGACAAGGCCTTAAAAATAGTATAAATAACCCCTTCGGTACCCACCGGTACACCAATAAGGGTACCGAGGGATGTCACACCTGCAGACTTGAACCTGTGGGTTGATATTTGAATTGTATTGATTGGGAATTGATCCCACCTTGGTTTGATAATGTACTAGGGTCAACATATGACCCTATAGACCTAGACCTAATAGTGATGATTCACATTTGCATATTATGACCATAAAAGACCTAAACCTAGTTGTACTTAATCACCTTGGGTAATGCCATGTGATTAGTTGGGTTGGGGTACTCCAAGAGTTTGAGAACTAGTCTCAGTGAGTCAATGGTGGAAGGATGACTCTAACCATACCTATGAGAAACACCCTTTGAGCCTCATGGTATGCCCCACACCATTGATTAGGTTGCAAAATTGACCTCAATTACCTTGTACACATAAGTACATAGTTACTAGAATTAGTGGGTTGGATAGTGATGTGGACTTGTATTGTTTGCATTAGCATTTGGTTTATGGTCTCGAGGTTAATCCTAGTCATCAAGTCTCATTATAGTTTGTAACCATCACTCACCCCTGGACTTGAATATATTGACATTGGCATAATCTGAATTGATAGTTAGAACTGTAAATTGATTGTGTAGTATAAATAATATCTAGGAAACTCATGATGGTTTCCAACCGAATTATCCACATGAAAGGGAACGTAGATAGTTTCCGCTGGTGATTATCATTGGTTCCTATTTAATAAAGCATTGCATCCTAGGCTTATGCAATTATTAAGTGTGCCCGGGAGGTGGTGAACATAGAGGGTGGAATCCTGTCAGTGCTATACACTCTTAATCTAGCTTTGGTTGGAATTCCTAAATAGCATTGATGGTGTCCCTCGCCATGGGTTAGTGCCTAAAATGAGTAGGGGACTTACGGCAGTTCCTAGTTGCCTACCTTGGTTTGATAATGTACTGGAGTCAACATATGACCATATAGACCTAGACCTAATAGAAATGATAGACATTTGCATATTATGGCCATAAAGACCTAAGCCTAGTTGTACTTAATCACCTTCGGTAATGCCATGTAATTAGTTGGGTTGGGGTACTCCAAGATTTTGAGAACTAGTCTTAGTGAATCAAGGGTGGAAGGATGACTCTAACCATACCTATGAGAAATACCCTTTGAGCCTCATGGTATGCCCCACACCATTGATTAGATTGCCAAATTGACCTCAATTACCATGTACACATAAGTACATAGTAACTAGAAGTAGTGGGTTGGATTGTGATGTGGACTTGTATAGTTTGCATTAGCATTTGGTTTACTATCTCGAGGTTGATCATAATCATCAACTCGAGGTCTCATTATAGTTTGTAACCAGCACTCACCCTTGAACTTGAATAAATTGACATTGGCATACTCTGAATTGATAGTTAGAATTGTAAATTGATTGTGTAGTATAAATAATATCTAGGAAACTTATGATGGTTTCCAATTTGATTATCCTCGTGAATGGGCACGTGAATAGTTTCCATTGGTGATTATCATTGGTTCCTAGTTAATAAAGCATTTGACCTTAGGTTTATGTAATTGTTAAGTGTACCCGGGAGGTTGTGAATGTAGAGGGTGGAATCCCGTGAGTGTTATACACTCTAAATCTAGCATTGGTTGGAATTCCTAAATAGCATTGATGGTGTCCCTCGCCATGGGTTAGCACCTAAAATGAGTAATGGACTTCCAACAGTTCCTAGTGGCCTATGCCCGAAATTTTTTATAGTATTGACTTGGAAGAACGAGAAGCACTTAACTAGTTACACGAGCTTAGTTCATCATTCGTATCATACTTGCATTCTTGTTTGAGCATCCTCATGTTATAATCTTACATTGCATATCATTGTCATATGGTAACTCATTTTGGCTAGCCTTGATTCATCTTGTACAATTGATTTAGCTCTGTTTGGGTGTTATTACTTACTTGATAATATCTTATAAGGATGGATGATAGATAGGGTCTTACTGGGCATTCAAATCTCACGTGACTTATCATGTTGATGTTTATGATGAGTAGGAGCCGACAGATACTGGATGCTGATTTGCTTAGAGACAACAATTCATTCCTAGTTGGTGATGATGGAATACATAGGTAGTTATTGTATTGTAGTGTTTGGTTGTAATTATTGTACTCTTAATATTGTACTTGTGACTCTTCTGAAGTCATAAAGGCTTATGCAATCTTATTTGTGTCTTGACTCCCACAGTCTGAATATTTAATGAAGGTAATGTATTTTACTTTTATACTTGTTATTTGATATGGAAATCCGAGTTTTAGCAATGGAACCCGAAGGTTACACCTTAGGATCAGTGGCTTCCACCTTGGGATTCGGGTTACTGGTTTTGGGAAGCATAAGGTTTATTCAGACTTGAAGCCATTTGGCTGCTTTTCATCTTAGGTAATACTTGAGTTGTCTAAGTCTGCTTGAGTTGGATTGGGATGTGAATAATAGTGAGTCGAAAGACCAACTAGGAGTTTGGAAATCAGAAAGATAGTAGAGTCAGAACTAGAGATATTAGCTGAATTATAAATAGTTGACCTGTTTGTGTGGATAGTAAGGTAGTGTATTGGTGGGAGGAATAGAGTATTAAGGGAGGGGTTAGATATGTGAGGATGATAAGGAGTGTTGATTTTGTTTACACACCTTAAGGTATACGTTCCGAAAGAATACTAAAGAATGACTGGCCAACATTCAGGAAGGTCTAAGGAATGAACTTTAAGAGTGTTAAAATGTGTTGTTTGGTGAGCGTACTGTCTTGGGAAGTCCCAAGGGATCTGACCACCAAGAACTTGCATTGTTGTGAATGATAAGACTTATGTATATATGTACAACCCTAACACTGACCAAGTACCTCCATAAATATAATATAATTGCAAATACATTTAGCCCAATAATTTATGAAAAGGAAGGTGTGTTAGTATAAATATAAATAATTAATAAAAGACACTACATAGTTATTTTATGAGGGATTATTCCCAAATTTGATTGCTAAGAGATTAATAATAATAATTTAGACAAAGATAGAAGTAATTAGAATAAAGAGAAAATATTACGGAACCCTTAGAATGGATTAGCATGAAGTATAACTATGGTAGGAGAACAAATCCAGTTGAGTAAATACAAAAATATAATTTAGGGTGCAGACTTGGTACAGACCCAGTCCAGATAGTAAGCAAAATTAGAAATAAATTAAATTGGGATGACATGAAATAATATGTAGATGTAACAATTATGAAATTTAATTGTGAAAGAGAAATATTAAATTTAAAAAATTAAAATAAATTAAAAATAGTTAATTGGGCACCTATTAAGGAAGTCAGTACCCTGGTCAGTACCCGCCAGTACATTGACGATGCAGGGGTACTGAACCCATGAGGGCTTCAACCCCCATTTAATTGTGATATTTTCAATTTATTCTCTCCAAAACCTTAGATTTCATCCTCTCTTCATCTCTTAAGACGTCTAGGACTATTTTTTAGCCCTAGAAGTCCTTGCTTTGCAAACCCTGTCTCTCTTCATTGATTTTCTTCAAATTTCACAATGCCAAGAGTGAAGACTACAAGAAACCCAAACCCTTCGGAAAGGACTAGAGCCTCTACCGAGAAGGCTCGGAGGGATGGTGCAAGTTCATCTCGACCACCCCGGGGGCCAACTCATGAGAATAGAGAAACACCGTCCGAGGAAGACGAGAGTTCAGACTCAGAGCCAAGGACGCAAGTTCCCCGCCAACCATCGGCGGTTGAGATAGCCCTTTCTCACTCTTTCTTTAATCGGAAGGTCAACATTGAGAGGACGACGGATGTTGAGCACATTAGTATTTACGAAGTGGTTCACATCCTGGTAGTTGCAGATTAGCTGCCATTCTGTATTGAGGCGGGTCTGCTCTACCTACCATTGCACAGTTCATGTACTCGCCCATAAGCTGTGCAATTATAATCTATCTATCTACATACATATATAATATTATAAGAATAATAAGGCAATTATAATCCTATTAGTAAAAGAAGAAACGTAAAGTAGGCACACCGGCACCAAACTCCTCAACAGCACATATATGAAACCTCCCAACATAACTTATCCATCATAATCATGCATATGAGGCATCCGAGTGCCTAAACCAAACCACATTCCCATTGAATACATATAAAGGGCATCTCAAAATGCCATAACTCACAAATGAATGATTAAATAAAACATCATAATTACCCTTGATATCCAAACATCATAACTACCCCAAAACCTCCTATTGCTTGGCCAAGTCTAGAAATCCAAATTTCCGGGTTGAGGGGTCGAATTTTGCATGGGAGGTCTAATTGACCCGGAAATAAGCCAAACACAAGTAACTAGTCAAGATACACGCGCTCCCATTTGAATCACTCAATTTGGACCAGGGGAACTGTTCGGCGGGGTGCTCGACGATCCTTTGGCAAGTCGAAAAGTGCTAAAGTGTACCAAATGGGTTGGCACCACAGGGTTTGGTCTAAATGAGTCTCGATAGATGAGAAGTCAACTTGGTTTGGTCACTTATATAGTTTGGCGACCTATTAAGCTCGCCGAAAGGGGTTCGACGACCTCTTAGGCGCGCCTAGGATACCCTCGGTGACAAAACCAGAGAGCCTAAAAGGTCTATGAGATTTGGCGGACTCTTTGGCTCGCCGAAGCTCAGGAGGCATCCGAATGCTCTAAAATTTCACCAAGAGGTTGTTCACACTCGCAGGAAGGTCTGATTGTGATTAGTTTGTGAATTTATTAGGTCTACAATGGAGATTTGGGGTTTTCCTCTTATTTGCTCCAATTGGGGTTTGGGTTTTCCACATGTGAGGTCCAATATGATGGTCTGATGTTAGGGGTTACCACATGCATTATAAACAATGGTCTAAATCCCAAGGAGAAGGTGGGTAAGCAAGAAACAACCCTTCTCGTAGGTCAAAATGCTAAAACACAACTAAAAACACCTTCAAAGATAGGTTACTTAACTCGGGGTGTTACCGGAAATGCATCGTGGTCGATTCGCCGTGTCTCCGCGATCTCCATTGGTCTCGCACAAGCTCCATGGCTCTAAGAGAAGAGAAGAGAGGAAGAAGAAGAGAAAAATGCTAAAAATGTCTTAAGGGTTCTATTTATAGGCTCACGGGTCGGATTGAGAATAAGTTCAACAGCGGGGGTAAAATCGGAATTTAAATCCTATACTTTTAGATAGGTCACCTAAGCAGGCTATGATAGAGGGCTTTTGCTGGTGGGTCTGGGGTGGATCTCGGGAGCTGACGGATATAATTAATTATCTAATCTAATTATTTAAATTTTAATTAATCTTTAAGGTCTATGCTGACTAATTAGGTTGGATACCTTAAAATAATTAATTTTCCTAATTAGGCTAACTTCCTAAGGTTTGGGATCTGATGGGTACTCATCTAGTTTACTAGTGAATTTATTTTAATTATTTTATACTGAACTAGGTTACTAATCCAAATTCATTAAAGGTAATGGTTCAGGTCCTTACACCTTTTCTATATAATGCTTTTGGAATTTCGAAACTCATTAATGTGTGATCACATGTTTATTGTTGATAACGTGGGGTATGAATTTCATTAAGATCGATTTTATGCGCTTGTATGCGTATTTGATTTGGTTCTATGAACTTCGTAGAAGGCTAGGTGATTTCCAGATTTTGATCATGATATATATTTAAATCATTGATTAAAAGTATGTTTAATGAGGTATTGGATGTTTATGCATGTTTTCGGAGTTGTAGGCATGAATTTAAGATGCTTAGACAGATTTGATAACCAAAAATTAGTTTCCGAAACCCAAAAATTTTCTGGAATTTGCACCGTTCGACAATCATCGGACCACTGACGCCTCTGCCGATAGAGAGCATTTTGAAGTTAAAATTAGGAGTTCGACAGGCTTCGGTCCACCGATGACCCCACCAAACCCTTTGAAATTCACAGAGACCTTTTGGTTCACCGACACCTCTGCCAACAGAGACTTGTTTTTAGTGCAATTTAGGTGTTCAATAGGCTTCGGTCTACTGATGCCCCTGCCGAAGACCCAATAAATACACATACTTGATTTCTAGAATTGTTTAACATGAGTAACTAATCAATTGACTTGTGAAATAAATGTGGACAATAAATAATATGTGTTGCATTAGATGATTATAGTTGATTGTGCATGTATGCCATGGAAAGGAATCCCGTGATGGCTTCCAAGGATTATCCGTGTGTATGGGCGCATGGGTAGCTTCCGAAGAACCTTATCACCGGCAATCCTATTAGCTGTTTGGTGGTTGAGTTCGGTCAACCGGGCAACAACGGATTGGAAATATGTTGGTTGTTGTTGTGGTAATCATCTTTGGTAAAAGGCCTCCCTGGGTGCTAATCCCTTAATGTACGTGGGTAAACGTCCTCGTAGAAGGCCTCCCTAGGTGTTAATCCTTAAATATATGAAATAGCATCAGGAATTGATCCCGGTAGGTTGTGAATTCTATAAAACCACGCTGTACACGTGGGATAATTTTGTGTGAAGATATATGGACCACAAGGTCGTGGACCGGGGTGTTGGTGGAGATTGTGGACCAAGTAATCACCGGATAATGGATTGATTCCTTGTACGGCTATGATTGGCTTTGTGGAATTCTTATGCATTACATTCTCATGAACGATATGATTGCATAACATATTTACTGCTATATGATTGCCTTGAATCTATGATGTTGTATGATGATTGGACTGACGTTGTTCCGAGAGGACGGTTGTCGGAATTGTTTCTTACTAGGCATTCCAAGCTCACACAACTTATTTATGTTGCAGGTTGAGGTGGATTACTAATTGGACGTGGGTGAGATGTTTTTTGATTTATCTTATTTTTATTTTAATTTAATAGTTTAGATTTGATGTAATAGGGTAGTCGAGTAGTTATTTGGATTGTAGGCTCTTATGAAGCCAAGATTTGATTTATATACTTTGTGTTCCACATTATGATTGATTCATAGAAGTAAGGTTACATTTATTATGGATTGTTGTTGTTAGCCGCGTTCCATGGTTGGAAACCTGAAGGTCTCACCTCATGATCCGTGCCACCCACCTAAGGATTCGAGCATCGGGATCCGGGGCGTGACAGTTTTTCAGTAGACGAAGAAGGGCTAGAGGAAGAAAAGAGTTCTACTTCATGCCAAAATCTATCAAGCATAAGTCTATAATCGGCAACAGTGGAAGGTAGTGAGAAGTGACTGGGAGCATCACCCATTTTGCTCATTTTACCGAAGAGATGAAAATTATGCCGAAGAGCTTTCCTCAAGAAAAATCTACCAAAGAATGAGATGGAGCTCACTTCGAAAAAGTTACTGAGGTTCCAAAGCGCCGAAAGAATGACATGGTGCTTATCTTGAAGTATTTTTCAAAGTTCAGGAGCTCCAAACAATGAGAAGATGCTTACTTTGAAGAGTATTTCGAGGTTCAAAAGCTCCAACGAATGATGAAGCTTATCTTGAGGTATGTTCCGAAGTTCAAAAACTCAAAATATAATGATGTGTGTACAAAAATGAGTGAAAGTATGAGATTAAAAGAGAAGAGAATGAGAGAGTAAGAAAGCAAGAATGAAGGAATGAGAGGAGGTATTTATAATTTTATTAGGAGAAAACTTCGTAATCCCCTAAGATCAATTACTAAATCTGTGGAGAATTAAAGAAAGAAAAATGTAAATAAAAAAGAATGATGGCATGTTGTCAAAAGAAAGAAAATAAGGGAAACTAAAGGAATGGGCAAAAAAGGGGGGATGTCCCACCCCTTGGCCCACTTCTTTCTTTTGATGAGTTGCAAATTGCCAAATGAAAAAAAAATGAGAAAAGAAAGAAATAAATTAAAAAAGGGAAGGGGAAAAAAAGAGAAGGAAAGACAATAAGAAGAGATCAAGAGAAGAGGAAACCAAATATAATGAAGAGCTCCTTGAGATGTTTGACTTGGACCTTGACATTTTAACATTATGAGGTTGTCTTTAACAAAAACGACCTCCTCAGGTTTCCCTCTTGGCATTAACACAATTCCATCGGCAAAAGGGGGCTTAATGTTGATGGCCATTTTTGCCAAAGGTGCCAATGTCATCAGTTGAGGATGTCGTGGCGGGTCCATGTCACCTAATGTCATCACCCCAGAAAACCGCTAAAACCGAGATTTGAGATATTAGAGACTTTTGACAACATGGTTAAACCTGGTTTGCTGAATGTCTCCGGCAAACCAAAATGAAACTTAACCGAGCTATTTTTGGTGTGTCAAGCTCATCGACAAATCTTGAGACTTAATCGAGCTATTTTTGGTGTGTCAAGCTCATCGACAAACCTTGAGACTTAACCGAGCTATTTTGGTGTGCTGAGATCATCGGTAAACCATTAGACTTAACCGAGCTATTTTCGGTGTGTCGAGCTCATTAGAAAATCCAGAGACATCGACGAGATTTTTTGGCATGTTGAGCCCATCTGCAAACCCTGAGAAAAAGAGCCAACTTGTGCATTTGTAAAAATGTATAAGATTGAGAAAGTACTAAACATTATCCGAACCTAAGTCGGGATGGGCAGGTACTTCGGAAAAGAAATGCTGACATAATCGGTCATCCCCAACAAGGGGGCACCACCCAAACCAAATGTCTTGGACACGCACCTTGCCTAGGAATCGGCTGACCTCAGCAAGGGAGCGCTAAGGAAAAATGCCTAGACGACCACCTTGCCAAAGGCCCCAGCTTTGCTTGGGCGTCCACTTTGCCAAGGGACCCGATTGAGCTCGATAAGGGGGCACCCAGGGAAGTAAGCCCCGACATAGGGGCTGCCAAGCTTATGTTTTGTCAATCACTTTTTTGGGTCTTTGAAAAGAAAGGAACTCGACATGATGGAATTTGTCTGTACTAAGGCCCATTTTTAGCAGTTAAGAGGTCCGAAAAAGCTCGGCATTTGCATGTAAGAATCCCCGATATAGAATGAGTTGACCGAACTGAAGATCGTGTCTGGCACGACATGATCAAACTTATGAATAATTGATTAAGTACGGACTGATTATGTGATTTGCAGGAATTTGCCGAAGAGGAGATCTCCATCCTAGGCGAGAGCCCATCTAGGGGGTTTTTGGCATCCTAAAGGTGTGACGAATATGGGAATGGGTATCTTTGGTGGTCAAGTCAAACTCGGCATCCCGACCTACTTTTTGACAAAGTGGAGTTATGATGAGATACGGTCTTGTGAGTTGCCATACATGATTTGTTATTAATGAGTTTTTATTAAGAATAGGATAGTTAATTGACCATTAGAGCATCCATTAACTTGGCGGTAATGCAATAATATGGGGAGTTACCATGTTAGTGACCGGATCCTTAATAGGATTTTTCCCTAAATTAATATGAGTTAAATATAATTAATAACATGGTATTAGTTGAATTAAATAAGATTAAGGGTGTGTTGATGATAAAACGAGTAAGGAAGAGACTTTAGACAAACAACTAAGCAAGGTAGGGGTTCATGAGTAATTAACTTTGGTTAGTAATGGACCAATACATAATTAATTAACATGAGAGGATTAACCAACCAATAAATTAATAATATAAATAATAAGAGATGGGTGGGATTAGGGTTGCAAAACCCTAATTCTCTACACACAAGGGCTGGCCGAAAATTCCAAGAGAAAGAGAGAGAGGTTTTGGAGTTTTGAGAAGAAGAAGAAGAAGAAGGGCTAAGGATTGGTTGTTCTTGCTGAATCCACAGCAACCTAGGAATGTTTTACGGCTGGTTTAGATCGTGTAGTGCAGATCTACAATTTAATATCACTATAAGTAGATTATCTGGGTTTCTTTGGGATGATTCCATAATGTTTAGTATGATTAAATAATTATAACAAGATGGGTTTTCTGGTAGAATTGCATGTATGTGCTAATAGTTGATTTGCACGTGGAGATCTATGTTTTGATTTGATTTATATGATTTTAATGCATGGATGAATGTTTTGGCTCTATGAATGATGTATTTAAGTTCTAGGATATTTTAGATTTGATTTCGGATGATTTGAATGTGAGAAAAACGATGAACAGTTTAAAGAATCGCAGGTTTCTGGGTTTTCTGAGTCGAGTGTAATGGATCGTTGTGGGTTGCGATCGAACGCGCTGCGATCGATCACTATGGGTTGTGATCGAGCACACTGCGAACGATCGCCGGCCGATTTCAATCGATCGCAGATGTGCAAGTTTTTCAGATTTGGTTGTTTTGATTTAGTTTGGCTTGGCACGTGTTGTCTAGGAGTGCTGGAGGGTTTGGGGAGCAATGTGGGATTTTTGGCGGTCTGTGAAGAGTTGTGTGGGCCATGGGCCTAGGGTGTAGCCATGTACCAAGCATGTGAGACTTTGGGGTATGATTGTTATGACCTATGTGTTGGGACTGAGAGCCTGATTATGGGGGTTGTATGCCTAGTTTTATAGTGATATGTTGGCTGAGGGACATAGATACTGTTGTGCTCCCATTGCTGTCCAAAAAGTTAGGATTCCCACATCCTAAGTTAGAGTAGAGTATTAGAGTCTAGACTAAGTTTTAGGTTAGCATGGGAGATTAGATGAATCTTTTTGACTAGTTATCTGGGGGTTTAGTGCTGATCTTCCCCACTAATCTATAAACTGAACCACATGTTTAGAGTTGAGACTCTAACGCCTTGGATGGACTGTAGGTGGCTAGAAAGGA
>JAUPMG010265438.1:0-19978 GCA_031762675.1 Pachysandra terminalis
TTTTATTGAAAAAGCAAATATTGTAAAAATACCAAATATGTCATCTCTAGGACCAAAAGGCAATTTTGTGAGTATTTTGATAGTTGAGAAGTAATTTAGCTTGGTCAATATACCATTTGATAATAATTGCTGTAAAATAGGGTATATGATAAGATTCCTATGAATCATGCGGTTGCTATATGCTGAGT
Source organism: Pachysandra terminalis (assembly GCA_031762675.1). Taxonomy (NCBI): domain Eukaryota; kingdom Viridiplantae; phylum Streptophyta; class Magnoliopsida; order Buxales; family Buxaceae; genus Pachysandra; species Pachysandra terminalis. The sequence goes on from JAUPMG010265438.1 coordinate 189, forward strand.
TGTGAAGATATGAGAAGATCTGCGAGCTGTGAAGTTATGTATACATTCTTTCCTTATCTGGCTATTACTTTCTTTGAAATGTTTCTTATAATGTACAGAAAATCTCTCTATATATACAATCCACTCCCTCAAACAAAGTTAAGGGAGAAAAAATTCAATCAAAGATCCTAAAGTCTTTAAACCCTACCTATCATACATATATGTCATTGACATGTCATATGCTAAATGGTATCAGGGTACATAACAAATACCTTATCCGCGAATAAAAAAGTTTTTTAGTAAAAGTTCAATTGTTTAGTGTGTATTCAGTCAATTGATATAGAAGAAACTTGCAATATTCGGCCTTCCGGTCTGGTGATATGTAAGATGGTTGGATTTGGCAAGAACATGAAAGAAAGTTAAATGTTGGAGGAGTATTTTCGTAAAATAACTCGAGTTATAAGGATATTTTCGATATAAAATAAGAGTTACAAGGGTATTTTTGATATAAAATGAGATATCACAAGATGTATTCTCACATATTCCCGCAATTCAATGTCTAAGTCTGGAATTTGTGAACTGCCCTTTTTTTAAACTTTGGGAATGAATGAGTATTTTTTTTTTCATGAAATCCAAAGTTTCCTACAATATCTTGTAATCCAAACACCCTATATTTCAAACTAAGTAGTCTTTCTTACATTTTCTCACAAATCCAGCTATCCAAACACCCTATTTTGGAAGATTCATACCTCGGTATAGTATTTATCCCATTTAAAGCAGCAAGGCTTGTTTTTATATAAACCTGCAACCAAACATTCCTTTGCAAGGGAGGAAGAAACCACAATAGAACACTACACCCAACAGATCTTAATTTCTGAGAACAACTTCATAAATTTCTCCTCTAACTGTACAGCTTTATTCAATTTGGTATACTGTTCCTGTCCTTCACCTTTGGGATGAGTTGTTAGGCTTCCATGCCAACTGTGGAAACCATATGCATCATTCAATTCTTCAAACCAACCAAGATCATCTCATTAAAAACTAGCTAGCGTCAATGCTTTAAAAATTGGACCGGGAAAAATGCTTGCAAGGATGTTGGCCTGTTTGATACGGTTTGACCAGGATGCAAACCGGTTCAACCGGTAAGGAATGGACGAGTGACTAATTGAGTTAGTGGAAAGAATTTAGGTACGCATTTTCTTATTAGTTATTACAACATAAATTCATATAATATAAAAATAAAAAAAATATTCATATAATATAATAAAAGTCAATAATAAATCAATTATGAAGTAATCAATTAGAATAACTATTTGCAACAATAAATTATTTGGTAATAACATAAAAAATGTCTCATGCAATGAACCATGGCCGATTCATGATCAGTACTTGGACTATGTAAATACATATCTGCATTTTCTTCAACTACTCAACAAGGTTTGGCCCCCCTTCAATTTATTATTATTTCTCTACTTATATACTTCGATGACAGCTCCCCCTCTGCACACCACCTTCTCTTCAAAGTATTTGCTTGCTTAATTCCATGGCGCCTCCTTGCGCGACCACAGCAGTCTTTGTGTTGGCCCTTGCAGTACTACTAGTCGAGCCATCGACATGCCAGCTACTCCTGAAGGGCTCAGTCTCTTGCCTCGACTGCAGCTGAATCGACGACCTCTCCGGTTAGTTTGAGAAATTATGTTATGGTTGCTTTTGCAGGAAAGTGTGGGTCTCACAATAAAAAAAAAATATTCCCATTCTTTCCTAAGATTGTGTTTGTTTAGTTGGAAAATGATAACTTTTACTTTCCTTTCCGTCGCCATACATTTTGAGGGGAAACGTTTGAGGAGTTTATCCTAAAAATATAACATTTTTGAAAAAATACCTTTTAATGAACCCACATTTTCTAATGAACCAATCGCACAAATTTCGTTAGAAAATTAATTTTCCTTTCCTACAGAGTCTAGCAACCAAATACAACCTAAAGCTCGAAAAATTCACAAATTCCTACCAAAACCACAGTGGTTACGAGAATTGTGAGAATACATCTTGTATTTTACCAATAAGGCAACATCCTATTTCAGTCATCATCTCTTTGGTTTAAATTTTTCAACGTCTCTTTCTCTCTTTGGATCTAGGAGAAAGATAGTGATGTGGTACTTGAGGTGGCAATGACTGACGTGGCGCTTGAGATAATAACGACTCTTTCTCTTTGAAGTTTTGCAGTTGACGTGGCACTGACTCCTTCGCTAATAATGAATCAAGTATTTCAGGTTCATGTGGGTCATTATGGTACTGGCTCCTTTGCTAATAATGATTCAGGTGGTTCAAGTTCATGTGATTCATTATTATATACAGGCAATTGTTATGCACCCAACATCATTCGAAGCAAGACGTGTTCGTTTTATAAATGTAGGTTCCACCATGTATTTATGATAATGACGTTAGCATGTTCTGTGTTGAATAGTATCCGCAAGATACATAACAAATATTCTAGTAGGACAAAGAATTAAAAATATCCGCCATAAGTTTGAATTTTTTAAACATAAAAATCGAGGACAAACACTCTTTTGTCCTTAATAATGATGTGACACTTTATCCCAAGTAACACGTTTTACTTGGTTTCAAATCAAGATTATAACCTAATTGGATTTGGATCTTGATAAAGGTCCAATCCTTAAAAGAGAAGGAAGAATAACTAATAATCAAAATTAGATACATAAGCTTGTCGACATATTTTCAACATTGATTAATTATTATTTTTAAATAAATAAGTTTGTTTGATGTCGTATTTATGTATTTATTGTTCTTAATTAGAAGGAACAATAACTAATAATAAAATTTAGATACGTAGTTCGACGAATATTGCTTACGTTCACGGATGCACACCAAAATCTATTATTTTTTAGATCTCATAATAATGAGTTGCAGTGATAGATAAATTCCCAATTCCCAAAAGCATGAATAAATACCCTGTAATTAGGACTAAACATAATAGAAGTGAAACTCTTATTATTTTTCAAAACATATAATAAAGTGAAACTCCTATTATTATCCTATATCCCCACACCCCATCAGGGAAAGGGTTAATGAACAAAGACGGGTAGATTTCATCAACATAACTACATAGGTTTATTATTCTCATAAGGGAAAGCATTTGATATATCCCTAACAACCTTAGAAATAACAGGGTTTTTATCCTAACTAACATCAATCTTCACATAACAATCTTTTTCTTTCTTTACATTACACAATGCACATCACCACTACATGGGTGGACTCCAACAGCCCTTGCATACAGAGAAAGAAGGATGCAGATCCTCTATGAACATAGGTAGTCTGTACCCTGTGTGAATCTCACACGAAGTTGACATTTGTTCCCTATAGACCCCACTAAAAGGTGATTTATATTTCTAAAACCTTAAGAGACCTAATGACCCGACTTCTATTTTATAAATTCGAAAAACACCTTAATAAAAAAAAAAAAAAATCATTAGAGAAAAGAAGATTGACTAATTCAAAGGACGTGAGACTAAAGAATACGACTTGCACAAGTAAAGAATTTGTACGTGGAAAAAGTTAGGCACATCTTTCCTCCCACTCGCGTGGAAGTTTCCAAGCAATCCAAATCTTTCTTCTTCTACTTCGCATTCGTCAACAGTACACTTTGGCATTCACTCCTTAATTTTCCATAGTCTTAACCTTCCCTTCCATTTCACATGCCGCTAAAGGTATTATATAAATCCAGAAGCGAAGATATATAGAAAGAAATTTGGTGAGAAAGAAGGAATATTAGAATTGCAGATAGTTGAGAGAGGAAAGAAATATATAAGGACGAAGCAATGGAGGATGTTCCACCTGGGTTTCGTTTCTTTCCAACAGAAGAAGAGCTGGTTTTATTTTACTTACACAACAAACTAGAAGGGAAGAGACATGACCTTGATCGAGTTATTCCAGTAGTTAACCTCTACGAGCACGATCCGTGGCACCTCCCACGTTAGTCTCCTTTATTTATTTATTTATTTTTTATTTTCCTTCTTATTTTCATTTGTTTTGCTCAAAAGGGTATTAGGAGAAATGGCTCAAAATCAAACATCTGATTGTTTTAAGTTGAAGTTATTAATTAAGCATTTCAATGTTTTTACCGGTTATACGTTCTTAAGCCCTTAAAATCTGTTAGAGAGAGTGGGTGGTTCCTCATATCCACTGGTCTTTAAATCAAGGGGGAGGGATTTGTCGTATATATCGGATAGAAGTATAAGTTGTAACTCTAATTTGTTTTTGACATAGTGAAAACGTCTTCCCTCGTAAACATAATCTTTGTCAAACCACGTATATATGTCTGTGTATTGTTTTGATCTTCATTTTACTGTGTTTATTATTACTCCTTGATCTCGACCAACAAAATCTTTTCAATGATATTACTAGTTATACCTTTGGCTATGGACTTTTGAGACTTTGAGCCTCACCTTATAGAAGTCATTGCTTTTTTTTTTTTACCTTCTCTAGTTCTTCTTAGGAGATTACCTTAAGCACTTAAAATCTTGTCAATGTTATTACTGGCGATATCTTTGTTTATGAAGGTTTGAGCTTTGCCTTTCACACCTTCTCTTCTCCGTAGGACATTATTCACAAACCTAGTTGAATCTAAGAATACCCAGGTAAAGTAGAAACAGAAAAAGGCTTTTGCTTTGCTAAGTATGTAATCTATGCATGGAATTTTCTATATTTTGTACTAATCTCCTTTATTGCTCAAAAGGGTATTGGGAGAAATGGCTAAAAATCAAACAACTGAATGTTTTAAGTTGAAGTTATTAATTAAGCACTTAAAATTTTTTCAATATATTGCCATTGGTTATACCTTTGGCTACAGAGATTTGAGCTTCACCTTATAGTAGTCATTGTTTTTTCACTTCTCTTAATCTTAGGAGATTATATTCACAAACCTAGTTGCATCTAAGAATACCCGTACAAATTAAGTAGAGAGAGCTTTACCTTTTTGTTTTGTTACATATATGATCTCAAGATGATCATTCACAATCTTAACAAAAAATAAAAAGATGATCATTTACAAACCTAGTTTTTATTTATTTTTTTTATTTAACAAAATACCCTCTAGGCAGGAATAGCCGTAAAGGCACTGTAACGGTTGAAGGGGGCTTGGGCATAGACCCCGACTAGTATATTAGAAATTAGTTAAAAAACTATATATTCACAAACCTAGTCAACTCTTAGGAATACCTATAGAAAGTAAGAAACAGAAAAAGGATCTCGTTTTTGCTAAATATATATAGGATATATACTTGGAATTTTTCTATATTTTGTTCAGATTTTGTACTAATTATCTCCTTTATTGGAGCTCCTATTGCCATATTCATGCATGTCACAGAAACTAAGCAAAAAGGGTATAACAACTAAGTTTCTTCTTTTACTTTCTTCCATTTTGTAATCTTCAGAGATATCAGGAGAACTTTGTCGTGGAGACCATGAGCAATGGTTTTTCTTCACACCCAGACAAGAAAGAGAAGCACGTGGAAGAAGACCAACCCGAACTACAACTTCCGGGTACTGGAAAGCAACTGGTTCTCCTGGTTATGTTTACTCATCAAGTAACCGAGTTATTGGTATGAAGAGGACCATGGTTTTCTATACAGGAAGAGTTCCTAATGGAAGAAAAACCGAATGGATGATGAATGAGTACAGAGCTATTCAAGAAGCGACCTCATCAAGCGGTACTGCAACTCCGAAGGTGTGAACTAAACAAATATATATATTTCAATGGCTTTTAAGTTTTAAGAGTCCCCTTTTAAATAGTTTACTTGCTGTGAAATACACATTCTCCATGATCTTGGCATATTTCTTTGGAGTAATTTTAGTATATGTTTATTGTTGAACCATTTGATATACATTGTTGTGCCGTTCTCTAACAGTTTAAACTTTTAGAGTAAGTGGTTCTTAACATAGTGTCAGAGCGAGAGGTCAAGCGTTCGAATCCCGGGGATATGTGTTTGTGTGTTTATTCTCCCACGGATGTGTTGTTCCCACGTGGTTATGCGTGGGTGTATGTCGGTGTCCTGTGTTCTCCCCGCACGTGCAGGAGGGTGTTGAATCATTTGATATACATTGTTGTGCCGTTCTCTAATAGCTTAAGCTTTTAGAGTAAGTGGTTCTTAATATTTATGTTCTAAACTTGCAGTTGTATCCTAACTTTAATATATGCTTGAGGGATCAATTACTTCATGTTTCACTATGATTAGGCCTTATTGCACCATGTGCTCTCTCTCTCTCTCTATCTATCTCTCTCTCTCTCTATCTATTTTATTTCCCATCCATATATATATATATATATATATATATATCAGTCATTAACTATACACCACGTGTACAAGGCCAATGTTGTAACTATTATTTCGATTATGGTGTGGAAGCCAGTTTGAAGTTGATATGTCTCTTAAGGTTATAGAAATGATCAGTCATCCAATTTATTGTTGCTTATGTGGTGCTATCTAGTTGGTACCACAAAAAGATCAATGGCACCAAATATCAAAGACGCGCGATTGATTTGCGTTGTCCAAAAAAAAAGGCACTAGTGTTGTAATTTGTTGAATGAAATTACTGATATTTATAAGAGTTGAAATCGTTTACGATATTTTGGTGCTATATTTCCAACAGTATCAATCGTATGACGCCATAGTCGCAAAATGAAATCTAAAACCCTAAGAGATATCAACCATAAACTGGATTTCACCTTAGCCAGAATAGCCAGTTACCCGTTCCATCCCTAGGTGCATGGCGCCATGGAATTGGTATCGCCGAAAATATCGCGACCAGTAAATCTTAGATGATCTTCTTCCTATTTTTAACACTTTTCCTCCCCTTTTGTTTTGTAGTACTTACGACGAGAATTCAGTCTGTGCCGAGTCTACATGAAATCTTCTGGCTTACGAGCATTTGATCGAAGGCCATCAGGAAATGTGCCGAGTAATGAGATACCAATGCAGCAAGCACATCCGGATGTGGCAGGACCATCTCACCGGAATCCTTCTCCAATGGTGGAAAAAGTTAGCTCATCTAATAGTTCTTCTTCAGGGAACCATGTTTCCCCTCCTAGTGGTGAAATTACTGATTGGGATGAATTGCAAACTCTACTAGAATTGGAGCATGAATTAAATTGGGACTGAGGAACAAATGTGTCAGAGCTTCATCTCAGAAGAACGAAAATTGATTTCGTAACATATAAGAAGCAAAAGAATTTTAATGTCTCACCAGCTTTAGTTGACTCCTGATGAGACGATACATAGAAGAATGATTTGATCAATCCAAACCATCAATTTGATGATGGATCCTCTGGATCAGTCACGTGGACAATAATTTAAGGTATATAAGTCCCAATTGTACGTTTATAGTTTTATCACGTAACAATGCTCGTCTAATTTATTTTCTTCCTCTTTTTTTTTTTTTTTTTTCATGTTTCTTAAACTAAACAAATAAAGAAGTTTAGTTTTAGGTGATCAGCACTTTATGCGTTGTGATAAGTGCCTTTGGGAACACAACTTGGTATGTAATTTGGGGTTTGTTTTTCCTTAATTAGTAGTACACGTGGAGAATTGGTGATCCCTAGATAAGATTCTTTGTGCTAGTTATCTGCCTCAGAAGGTTTCTGTATTTGGAGCCTTTCATTAGACAACCGTGATTCTATTAAAAATTAGCTTATTTTGTCATTCCCATTCCTCATCTTGGAAGCTCAAATCCCTTGACACCCTCTTACACATCTTATTTGATTCAAGTTAATGTCTGAACCAAAAAACCTTACTGGGATGCTAGTTATGAATGAAAAAACCTGCTGAAAATACTTGATAAATCTAATTACATGAATGATTGTATACTGATACAGATGCACTTGTGTCATGTAAAAAGAAAAATACAGAAAGAAGCAGAGCAACAACAGCAAAATACCACATGATAAGACAGAAGAAAATCACAGCTTCAAAATACGTTTGTATGGAAAAAAAACGTGAGTCAAAAGGGCGTACAAAAGAGAATAAAAGGAGAAGGGTAGAAGCTAAAAGATTGGAATGGTGTAGCAATCCCGGCAGTGAAAAAAATAAACTAAGATCAGTATAAGGTTCACAAAATTGAGAACTGAGCTAACCTAAGTTTGAAAAAAAATTAAACAATCCTTTTTTCTCAGTCTAGACCATGCAATAACATTTTATATTAGTTAATTCCTTGACTACTTGTAGTATATTTAATCAATTAGAATACCACATGATAAGACAGAAGGAATTCACAGCTTCATACGTTAGTATATATGGAAAAAAGTATTAAAAAGTCATTGCTAGATGATAAGAAATGAGTCAAAAGAGCTTACAGAATAATTCAAAGGAAGAAGAGCAGAAGCAGAAAAGACTGGAATAGTGTAATAATCCTGCAAAAGCAAAAAAAATAAACAATGATCAGTATAAGGTTCACAAATGAGATTATAACCCAAGGTTGAAAAAACCCATTCTCATTTACTGCCTTGGATTGAAAAGTTATTTTTCATTACTAGGTTCGTCATTTCGACAAGCTATAATCAACTTTTTATTAACTTTTAAAAGTTTAAAATAGCACAAATCGACAGTATTCTCAAATAGATATGCACAATGTACTATTGTTAATTAAATCTTGACCATATGTACAATACTATGTTAATTGAGAGAACAAAAATTTCATAGCACAAATCGACAGTGTTCTCAAATATTTGGCCATTTGTACAATATTAGCCCAAATTGTAAATCCAAAATATCACTGACGATTTTCTTTCGTAAAAAAGATCAAGTCTCTACACTAAACATGTCCATGATTAACTATTGCATAGTCAAATAACCCACGAAAGCAATTACACCGGAGGGTTTGGGCTTCTATTACTTATTAGTTTTCAAGTAATTAATTATTTAACATTTTTCTTTTTCTTTTTTCAGAAAGATAAAGTGGGATTTTTTTATTTTTATTTTTGAGAAAAAATTTCTAAAATTTTGAATTTGTTTCTTTTTTCTTTTTTAATTTTTTTAATTTTTTTAATTTTTTTTTATTATTATACTTGGATTAGAGAACTGGATTTATTCTTACTATTCATACTTCTTTGCTTTTTTCCCCTTTATAGACAATTTGAGGGGAACTCTCTATAAGATCGTTTGGAGTTTCTCTTGAGCTAAGAGGAAATTAGCAAGACAAGTTTTGGAATTAATTAATATGAAAAGACGAACCATGAAAGGTCAACCTCATAATTTTTCTTTCATGATATTTCTGAGTCTCGATCTACTTCTTCTTCTTGCTTTTTCCCTTGTATGTTAGGAATAAGGATATTGGGCTCATGAGATCAAAGTCAAATCATCACGATGACGAGAGCTTGGATCTCAAAGGTCAACCTCATAATCTGGTCAAGTATTTTTATATGGACATTTGTTTTGTAAATGCCAACGATCTTCTTGATCTGTGTACGTGGACAAATGATGGCGTGCTGGTTGGAACTAGGGATGGTAATGGTGTAGTACGTCATACGTTGAGTTTTGATGTTGTTTCACTTGGGCATAACTTGTAGGATTATAAATGTTGTACGTAAAATATTTGTTTTATAAGTAAATATTTATATATTTTATTTAATAAATTGTTGGATTTTTGTGATGGGTTGACTCGGTTGGCCTGGTTTGGGTCCTCACTTAAGGAGATGTTCATACTTGGTATGAAACCAAGTCGGACTTGGACTCCATCTCTTAATAGGATTAGGAGATAGAGTCTTAGGTGGAGTTGAGTTAGAGTTTTTAATGTATAGAAGACTACTCCTCTGTACCCAATCAAGCAATTCATGTTGTGAGATTCCAGCCCTAGAGAATCTCTCCTCTCATCTTCTCTTCTTACTCTAGAGATCTAGTTTTGTTATTTGAGATTTTCATACAAAGATCTAGTCGATTGAGTGGGAATATTGCGGTTCTAGTAATCATATATTTAGACATGGGATGTTTTTCGATTCAATAGAGATCGTCTATTGTAGATTTGGATTTGGGTGCATCAAGGTACTTGATCCGGGTCATCTACAACCTTCATTGGTATCAGAGCTGCTACGATTCGTCTTCGTTGGGTTGATGTATGTCGAGAAATCTTATCTAAGAAGCAACCGTACGTTGTTGTTTTGCAGAAAAAACATGCACAATGCATGGTTGCATCAACGATCAAGAGAGAATCGCTTGTGCAACCATACGTTAAGATCGTCATTGTTTTGGGGTGTTAATTATGAGTTTATCCTAAACAATGATGGATCAAAGAGATTAGAGTATGTTTTTAATTAGATTAAAAATGTGTTTTAAAAAACCCAAATTCGCCCCTCTCAGTCTATCGGACATACCCCTCGGTTAGGGCTGACAATTTTATGGGCCGGGTTAGGTTCGGGCTGGCAATTTTATGGGCCGAGTCAGGTTTGGGCCAAGTTCAATACAACAATAAGAGATATAATGCAAGCCTGAGTTCATCCCGACCCGGTATTCGGGCTTAATAATCAAGCCCAAGCCCGACCCTGATATGCAATTGAAAGCCCAAGCCCGATTTATAATTTTCTTTAATAAGAAAAACACTGCGTAAGAGGGTGAGGCACTGAAGAGAGAGAGAGAGAGAGGAGAGTAGGAAGAACTTTGATTAGAGAAACTCTAAGTACCTTAAGAGAAGTGCCGTTGTATCTGCATGAGAGAAGAGAACCGAAGAGAAAAATGAAGGCATTAAAACTTTAAACCCTCGGTTCCATATAAAAAGGCAGGCCGGGCCGAAATATAATTAGATCAAGCTCGGTCTTAATTAAACTGTGTTTCAAATATCCGGGACGAACAAGCCCGACAGCCTAAAAAACAAGCTTAATTAAGTCTGCTTTTAAATGGGCGGATTCATTAGGCCACTTCGAACCGGGCCAAAATTGCCTGCCCTACCCTCGATTGACCGAGCATCAACAAACAACAACAAAACGATATGCTGCAATTTGTAACCGAACTGCTACTATTTGTAAAAGGAAGGATTTATCCTATGATTATTGATACTTCTTTGTTTTATTTTTTTTCCCCTTTAATAGTCTTTCTTAGGTAATGACACGTTGGTTTGTTTGTAATATTTTAGGGATTTTGGTAAAAATATAAAAATAGACATATTTTATATTATATACGGATTAGAATAAAATTTTAAAATAAAAAGATTTTTTTGTTATATGTTGGGGGTTTTCTTGTAACATGTTAAAGTTTTTATGAAAATATAAGTGTAAATTTTATATTAAAAATATGGTTAAATAGACTGATAGAAAAATAAAATTATATTATTTTCTTTTGTTATATATATAATTGAGCATAACCATGAAAATTAAAATATCTTTTAATATAAATTATAATTTTTATATATATATATATATATACGATAAGTTAATTTCAGGTTTGGCGCTTTGCTTCCGTGCCGCACCCGCTCGGTGACTTAGACTCTGACTATTCATACTTCTTCGCTTTTTTTGTTTCTTTTGGCCTTTATAGTCTTTCTATGATAATGAATCCTTAAAAGTCAGGCTCCAAGGACATCTCTGTCACATCCATAAATTGCATTGACTTTTAACTTGGAAACACTAACCATTGACAAGACCAAGTGACCAGCATGAATGTGAACATATACCTTTGCATGACTATTGAATTCTGGGATCAAACAAAAACATTTTTCTCCATGATATTTCTGAGTCCGTAGTACTATTTCTTCTTGATTTTTCCCTTCTATGTTAGTAATAAGGACGTTGATGACGAGCTTGGATCTTTATGGTCAACTTGTTATTCTTGTCTACTATTTTAATATAGACAATTGTTTTGTAAATGTCAACGGTCATCTTGATCCGGGTACGGGGACCAACGGTGTGCTGGTTGGAACCAGGGATGGTAATGGGTTTAGTATGCCATAAGTTGAGTTTTGGTGTTGTTTCACTTGGACATAACTTTAGGATTATAAATGTTGTATGTAAAATTATATGTTTCATAAGTAAATATTTATATATATTACTTAATAAATTGTTGAATTTATGTGATGAGTTGACTCAGTTGGCCCGACTCGGGTCCTCACTTAAATGGACGTCCATACTTGATATGAGACCAAGTGGGGCTTGGACTCCATCTCCTAATATGATTGGAAGATAAAGTCCTAGGTGGAGTTGAGTTAGAGTCTTCTATGTATAGAAGACTCCTCCATACCCAATCAAGAAATTCATGTTGTGAGATTCCACCCCTAGAGAATCTCTCCTCTCTTCTTCTCTTCTTCCTCTAGAGATCTGGTTTTATTATTTGAGATTTTTATACAGAGATCTGATCGATTGAGTGTGGGAATATTACGATTCTAGTAATCACATATTCAAACATGGGACGTTTTCCGGTTCAATAGAGATCTTTCGCTGCACATCTGGACTAGGGTGCATCGAGGTACCTAATCCGGGTCATTTACAACCTTCATTGGTATCAGAGCCGTTGCGATTTCTCTTCGTTAGATTGATGTATGTCGAAAAATCTCATCTAAGACGCAACCCTAGTGACTGTTTTGCAGAAAACAACATGCATAATGCATGCTTGCATCAACGATCAAGAGAGAATTGTTTGTGTAAGCATACGTTGAGATCTTCATTGTTTTGGAATGTTAATTATGAGTTTATAACACCTAAACACATTGATTGGTCAAAGAGATTAGAGTAGATTTTTAATTGGATTAAAAATATATTTTAAAAAACCCAGATTCGCCCTTCTCGGTCGATCGAACATACCACTCGATTAAGGCCGACAATGTTAAGGGCCAGGCCAGGTTCTGCCGTGCTCAATACAACAATAAGAGATATAATGCAAGCCCTGAGCTTAGTTCGGCTTGTTATTTGGGCTTAATAATCAAGGCCAAGCTTGACCCTGATAAGCAATTGAAAGCCCAAGCTCGATTTTATCTAAGACTGATTTATAATTTTCTTTAAAAAAAACAATGCGTATGGGGATGAGAGAGAGAGAGAGACTAAGACTGATTTATAATTTTCTTTAAAAAAAACAATGCGTATGGGGATGAGAGAGAGAGAGAGAGAGAGAGAGAGAGAGAGAGAGAGAGAGAGAGAGAGAGAGAGGCTGAAGTTGGGATGTTGCTTCTGCAAGAAAAACTAACTCAGAAGTTGCATGAAAGGGGGTGAGCACGAGAGAGAGAGAGAGAGAGAGAGAGAGAGAGAGAGAGAGGCTGAAGGTGGGATGCTGCAAGAAAAATAAATCAGAAGTTGCAGGGAAGGAGTGAGCATGAGAGAGAGAGAGAGAGAAGATGATGGGAAGAACTTTGATTTGGGAAACTCTGAGTACTTGAAGAGAAATGCCGTTGTATTTGCGTGAGAGAAGAGAACCAAAGAGATGAAAATGATGGCATTCAAATTTAAACCCTTGGTTTCATATAAAAAGTGGGCCATGCAGGACCTGGCTAAAATATAGCTAGATCAAGCCCAGTCTGAATAAATTGGGTTTCAAAAATCCAGGCCAAACAAGCCCGACAGGCCTAAAAGTTGGGCTTAATTAAGTTCGCCTTTAAATGGGGGGACTCATCAGGTTTTAATCACCTGTTAATTGATTTGAAACCAATTAGAATGATATTTGGAAAAATAATTATATGCTCGACATGTAATTGTTATGTACCCAACATCATTCAATGCATGGCGTGTTTGTCTTATAAATGTGGACCCCACCATGTATTTAAAAATTAGATATATAAGCTTGTCGACACACTTTTCAGTGTTGGTTAATTATTGTTTTTTTTCAAATAAATAGATTTATCTGATGTCGGGTTTATGTGTCTTTTATTTATTAACAATTACTTTTGGAAGGATCTTACATTATTTTTGTCAAAAAATTAAACGATGTGGAATTATTATATGAGATTAACGTCACGCATGGAAAATATGCCCCTTGCATGCAGAGAAAGAAGAATGCGGATCTTCTATGAACTTGGGTTGTGTAAACCCGTGTTAATCTCACATGAGATTAACACTTATTTCCAAGAAACTTAATGAATTTGAAACTGGCTTCTACCTTAGTGGGATCATAAATTCAAAAACAAAAAATCTTTTTTCTTCTACTCGGCATTTGGCAACAGTACAGTTTGGCGTTTGCTTCTTAATTATCCAGTCTTAACCTTCCCTTTCATATCACAGCCTCTTTAAATATTATATAAAATCACAACCGAAGATATATAGAAAAAAAAACGTAATGAGCAAGAATTCATATTAATAGAATTGCAGATAGTTAAGAGAGGAAAGAAATATATAAGAAGCAATGGAGGATCTTCCACTTGGGTTTCGTTTCTATCCAACAGAAGAAGAGCTGGTTTTATTTTACTTGCACAACAAACTAGAAGGGAAGAGACATGATCTTGATCTAGTTATCCCAGTAGTTGACATGTACAATCACGATCCATGGCACTTCCCACGTTAGAGTTTCCCCCTTTTTTTATTTTATTTTATTTCTTATTGTCACTTGTTTTGCTCATGTTGAAAGATTTGATATATATTGCTGCCCCGTTCTCTAACACTTTGAGCTTTTAGTGTAAGTGATGTTTAACATGGTTTCAGAGCGAGAGGTAGAGTGTTCGAATCCTGGTTGTGTGTTTATTCTCCCACGGATGTGTTGTTCTCTACTTCTTCTTAGGAGATTACTTTAAGCACTTCAAATCTGTTCAATGTTATATTACTGGTACTATCTTTGGCTATGAAGGTTTGAGCTTTGCCTTTCACACACCCTCTCTTCTTCTTAGGAAATTATTCACAAACCTAGTTGAATCTAAGAATACCCATGCAAAGTAGAAACAGAAAAAGGCTTTTTGCTTTACTAAATATGTGATCTGTGCATGGGAATTTTCTATATTTTGTTCAGTTTCTGTACGAATCTTCTTTATCGAAGCACCTGCTGCCATATTCATGCATTTCACAGGAACCAAGTCCATGGCACCTCCCACGTTAAAGTCTCCTTTTTTTTTTCACTTGTTTTGCTCAAAAGGGTATTAGGAGAAATGGCTCAAAATCAAACATCTGATTGTTTTAAGTAGAAGTTTTTAATTAAGCACTTAAAATTTTTTCAATATATATATTACCACTGGTTATACCTTTGGCTATAGAGATTTGAGTTTCACCTTATAGTAGTCATTGCTTTTTCACCTTCTCTTCTTCTTAGTAGATTCTATTCACAAACCTAGTTGCATCTAAGAATACCCATAGAAATTAAGTAGAAAACGCTTTACCTTTTCGTTTTGTTGCATATATGATCTCAAGATGATCATTCACAAACCTAGTTGTTTTTGTTTTTTAAAAGAAAGACCCTATAAGTAGGAATAGCCCTAGAGGCACTCTAAGCACTAAGCAGAGGCACTCTAATGGTAGGAGACGGTTGGGCATAGAACCCGGCTTGTATATTAGAAATTAGTTAAAAAACTATAAATTCACAAACCTAGTTGACTCTTAAGAATACCTATGGAAAGAGAAGCACGTGGAATGTGCAAATATATCAGGAGAGCTTTGTCGTGGAGACCCCGAACTACAACTTCCGGATGCTAGAAAGCAACTGGTTCTCGTGGTTATGTTTACTCGTCAAGTAACCGAGTTATCGGTATGAAGAGGACCATGGTTTTCTATACAGGAAGAGTTCCTAATGGAAGAAAAACCGAATGGAAGATGAACGAGTACAGAGCTATTCAAGAAGCAACCTCATCAAGCAGTACTGCAACTCCAAAGGTGTGAACTAAACAAATATATACTACAATGGTTTTTAAGTTTTAAGAGTCCCCTTTTAAATAGTTTGCTTGCTGTGAAATACACATTTTCCATGATCTTGGCATGTTTCTTTCGAGTAATTTTGTACATGTTTATTATTGAACCATTTGATTTACATTGTTGTGCCGTTCTCTAACAGCTTAAGCTTTTAGAGTAAGTGGTTCTTAACATTGTATCAGAGCGGGAGGTCAAGTGTTCGAATCCCGGAGATATGTGTTTGTGCGTTTATTCTCCCACGGATTTGTTGTTCCCATGTGGGTGTGTATCTCTGTATTGTCCCCGCACGTGCGGGAGGGTGTTGAACCATTTGATATACATTTTCGTGCCTTTCTCTAATAGCTTAAGTTTTTAAAGTGATTCTTAATATTTATGTTCTAAACTTGCACTTGCATCCTACCTTTAATATATGCTTTGAGGGATCAAGTATTTCATGTTTCACTATAATTAGGCATTAATGCACCATGTGATCTCTCCTCTCTCTCTCTCTCTCTCTCTCTCTATTTTATTTCCCATCCATCCCTATATACACGGGCTATATATATATATATATATATTATGGAGAGAGAAATAGTGACAAACTAAATTCAAATAAAATCGTCTGCAATATTTCACCTTGATTTTTCCTGCGATATTAACTGCATAACACCACGTGTACTAGGCAAATGTTGTAACTGTTTATTTCGATTAGGGTGTGGAAGCCAGTTTGAAGTTTATCTCTCTTAAGGTTATAGAAATGATCGGTCACCCGTTTTATTGTTGCTTATGTGGTGCTATCCGGTTGGTACCACAGGAAGAGTAGCACCAAATATCAAAGACATGCGATTGATTTGCGTTGTCCAGTAAAATGGAACTTGTGATGCAATTTCTTGAATGAAATTACTGATATTAATAAGAGTTGAAATCGTAAGCGATATTTTGTTGCTCTATTTCTGACAGTATCAATTGCATGACGCCATGGTAGCAAAACGAAATCTAAAACCCTAAGAGACATATCAACCATAAACTGGATTTTATCTTAACCAGAATAACTAGTTACCAGTTCCATCCCTAGGTGCATAGCGCCATGGGATTGGTATCGCCGGAAATATTACAACCAATAAATCTTATATGATTTTCTTCCTATTTTTAACATTTTTCCTCCCCTTTTGTTTTATAGTACTTACAGCGAGAATTTAGTATGTGCCGAGTCTACATGAGATTTTCTAGATGCTTACAAGCATTTGATCGAAGGCCATCAGGAATTGTGCCGAGTAATGAGATACCAATGCAGCAAGCACATTCAGATTTGGCAGGACCATCTCACCGGAATCCTTCTCCAATGGTGGAAAAAGCTAGCTTATCTGATAGTTCTTCTTCAGGGAACCACGTTTCCCATCCTAGTGGTGAAATTACTGATTGGGATGATTTGCAAACTCTACTGGAAGTGGAACATGAATTAAATTGGGACTAAGGAACAAATGTGTCAGAGCTTTAGCTCAGATAAACGAAAATCGATTTCGCAACATATAAGAAGCAAAAGTATTTTAATATGTCTCACCAGCTTTAATTGAATCCTAGTGAGACGATACCAATTTTGTCACATGGAAGAATGATTTGACCAATCCAAACCATCAATTTGATGATGGATCTTTTGGATCAGTCACGTGGACAATTATTTAAGTTATATAAGTCGCAATTGTACGTTTATAGTTTTATCACGTAACAAAGCTTGTCTAATTTATTTACTTCTTTTTTTTTTTTCATGTTTCTTATCTATACAAATACAGAAGTTTAGTTTTAGGTGATCGGCCTTTTATGCGTTGTGATAAATGCATTTGGAAACACAACTTGGTATGTAATTTGGGGTTGGTTGTTACTTAGTAGTACATGTGGAGAATTGGTGGTCCCTATATAAGATTCTTTGTGCTAGTTATCTGCCTCACAAGGGTTTCTCTATCTGGAGCCTATCATTAGACAACCGTGATTCTATTAAATATTGCCTTATTTTGAATACTGACTATTCATGCTTCTTTGTTTTTTTTTTTCTTTTTCTTTTCCCCTTTATAGGCAACTTGACGAGAACTCTCTATAAGATCGTTTGGAGTTTCTCTTCCGCTAAGAGGAAATTGGCAATACAAGCTTTGGAATCAAGTAAACTTACTTCCTACGAATTATGAGCATGTAAAAATTGTGTATTCCTTCATTTGGAACTTAGGTTTTCGAGTAAATTATAATAAAATCTTTATAAAATAAAAATGAAAAAAATAATAAAAAGAAATAATTATAAATATAAATGTATATTTATAGCTCAAATTCATCACTTAAAAATATCAATTCCTAATAGTAAATCTCAACTATAACACTCCATATCTCCATGGATGCCAAATATGAAGTTAACACATGCTTTTTGTGAATTTTCAATTTAGAAGTACATAATCATGGAATGAGAAATGCTAATCCCATATTTTTTTTCCTTGAATCTCCTCTTTGTTAGTCATCATCTCTTTTGGTGAATCTCTCTAACTTTGCAAGCCTACTTCGATTATTGACATTAGTAGTGGTTGAACTTCGTCGAGTATTCATAGCCCTTGCTACTTTTTCTTTTCAAACTCAGCTACCTTAGTAGGTTGATATCCATGACTTCCATCGCTGCATTAGGAAATGATCCATTTGCATGTTTATGCAAGCTAAATTCAATTTCAAGCGCATAATCTGATGCCTCTTTGTAGTAAATGTCTCGAGCATCACAATTTTAGGAGCATAAACGTCACCACTTGTTGAAACAAACCCATCCAAATCATACTCTGCAGCAACAAATTCTACAAATCAAATACTAATTGTTAAGAAGGTTACCATAAAAATTAGCACAATATCATTATAATACTTGGTGCAAAATATTCTATAGCGCCAAGTGCCTTCGTCTACACCATTGGCTCTGGAAAATGTTAGGAATCTAAACCACAAAGAAATCCAAGCACCTTTGTATAACAAAATATCAATTAAAAGTTCAATCTTTTGTTTCAAATTCATTATGGAAAATTACATAACAGAATTATAGAACAATGTCATGCAACGCAAATTTCAGATTACAATCAAATTACATAAAAAGAAAACATACTTTGCATTAATTTTAAAGTAAAGAGAAACAACACAAAGTGCATCAACTTTGGCTGACATAGCATCATCAACGCCCAGTATCTATTCTATGATGGCATACCCAAAAGCCCCCAATAGTTAATAGAACATTTCCTGACAGTGGCATGAAAAAAAACAACAATGAATGAGTGGTTATAGTGATAAAAAAAAAACAAAAAACAATGTCTGTATGTATGTACGCAAATACACTTAAGAGTAATGATTTACCAAAAGGAAAAAAATTATAGTTTTATGTCTTCCCTTTAACATGTATTAATAACAAATTAATTAATATTAAATTTTTTGCTTGGAATCTTCCTCTCTCATCGTTATATTCTAGCTTTACATTATTTAGTTAGGGATTATAGTGATAAAAAGAATCCAACACATTAGAGTAGAATTTGGAAATATCATCATAAAATCGTGCGTCGGGGGTGGGATGGGGGGCTGTCAATAGCCCAAGCTAAACTTGGGAGGGGATGTGGGATCCCCAACAATCTCCCCCTCACACATCGGGCCCTGGGTCGGCTCACCATCGACCCGTGCCTCCCGGCTTCTAAACCGGAGACTGTTGAAACCCGGGCTCTGATATCAGTGTTGGGTGGTCTTGAGCCTTCTCAACCCCAAAAGCTAGTTCAAGAGGTGAGGCTTTCCCTCACACTTATAAACCGACCACCTAGCCCCTTCCACAACCGATGTGGAATCCCCAACAGAACCATCCACCAAGTGTCTTTTCAATCACTCCACGTGCTTCTTGAATTTGCAGAGATTCATGAAATTATTCAACAGCCAATACAGGCAATATTTGATAACTCAAGATAAATTTTCTGCTACAAATATCAAACACAATTGCAGAGAAGAAGAAAAACAGAACTCAAAATGC
>JAUPMG010265465.1:1425-19977 GCA_031762675.1 Pachysandra terminalis
GTGGTGGATAAAATACTAAAGCTTTGTAGTTTTGAGAATTTGAGCAATTTGGAGGTGAATAAGACCGGAACATACCGCGCCGGCGTCGGAAACAATGTGTTCTACCGGCAAGGTAAGGTTGGCGATTGGGCGAACCATCTAACGGCTGAGATGATTGAACGTCTGGACCAGATCACAAAGAAGAAATTGGATGGTTCTGGTTTGACATTTGAAGTACCTTCATAATCGTGACTCCTGAATGGTTGTATCAAATAGTTTTTTTTTCTTTCCCGAAGCTCGGTTTAGTTTTCCTGAGATTGCTTCTGTTAGTATTGTAAGGTGATTTCTTAATGAAATGTTCCAAGTTTGGCATTAATTTATCCTATATAGCATGTGAGTTTTGTGGGCATTGTTGGATCTATGTAATGCTTGGACCTTAGAAACCAATATCAAACAGGTTATGGGGAGGGGAGTTTAAGCAATCAGTGAAAGCAGCATGGACATGATCTTTGAATCCAAATTGTATAAAACATAATACCTCCTAGCAATTTAATGATGCTTTAATTACCTAAATACCAAGGAAGTCATCCTCTTTGAAAAAATAAATCATTGTAGACTCTTTAAGTCTTTGAAACATAATATAGAAAATTATTAACAAAACACTAAGCCAAAACTATACAGCCTTTTCTAGATAAAATTATAAAACCCATACAAAGTAGCCTTTCTTCCATAAAATAACATTATATTTGAAGGTTGACACACACACACATTATCCTCTGTTCCACAAAGCAACATGTATTATTATATAAGCATTATTTAACAACCCATCACTCCAAGCAGGTCTGCATTGAACTATACATATATTTTTTATTTTTATCTTTCATGACAAGCACATTGTATTTTGTTATTTTCAAAGTAAAGTCCTATCTTCCACAAAATTATCTCAACCATTATAATGAGTGTTCCACATCTCCAAATCTATAATGTATGCAGTTTGAATCAAAATTTTATCCAAAAAGATCGAAATACTCTGCCAAAACTACATTGCATCAACAAGTTGGATAGAACTCTCTATAAATTCTCCATTAATTAAGGCCATACATATTACTAAACAGTAATCAACAGAAAAAAAAAAAGAGAGAGAGTTTCAATGAGCTATTACCCAGATACATGAGTTCCAGGAAGGAAATTGATTCCTTTTCCTTGATATAACACCAATTAAACATCCAAAGCCTTGGGAGAATTCTCTGGTGTCTTCAGAACTGAGGCCTTTTTACCTTTATATGCAGTAACAGCTTCACAAAACTCTTCAACTACGGAACTATCCTTGAATTTCAAAGCAAATGTAACGAGCCCATCCTTCCCCTCACTGGCACTATTCATGCAAGCGAAAGTGATTCCTCTCTTTTCCATATTTGTGAGCATCATGTCTGGGAAAAGGCTTGCATTCAATATTAACCTGTAGTTTCCCCTAGCTCGCATAACAAGTCTGGCTCTATCTGCTTTAGTTGTCGAGATATTCACCTTAACTTCTCCCTTTCCTCGTTCCTTCCACCCTCCATCAATAAATTCAAACAATGCGGCATCAACGGTGAAAACTGCCTTCTCGTTCTCTTCCCCTGTCTCAAGCGGAACCTCCCGCATGGGTGGGAGACTGCTTCCCTCATTCTTTGACACTGGGCCAAAGAGGGATGTGTTCCCATTGTTGGAGTTACCCAAACCAAAAGAAGGAAAGGAAGATCGCTTGTCATTCTCCAGCACAAAAAGAGACCCAGCACCAAATGTAGATCCTTCTTCTGGAATTGATCCAAATGAAAATGATGAACTAGAAAATCCACTACCAGCAAGCCCTGTGAAGGCATTTTGGTTGCTCGACAGCTGTTGAAATGAGCTAAGAGGGGGTGCTGCTGTGCTGGTAGGCTCGGTATCTAAATTTTCATGACCATTGTCTTTATTACCTACATTGTCAGTTTCTTGACCTCCTCCGTTTCCATTGTTTCTCTCGGTTTTGGTTGCCTGATTGATGGGATTGCTGTTCTCCTTATTGGCAACAACTTCAGCCTCCGGTTGATTAGATTGTTCATCGTTCTCATCTTTTCTGATTGTTTCAGTCATTTCAGGTTCCTTATCTGCAGCCTTTTTTTCATCTACCCCTTCTTCTGGGACTGCTTTCTTAATGGAGGCTAGTTCTTCAGTACTAACTTCAGCTGGTTTTTCATTGGATTCAGTAGAAGGAGACACCAAGCAGATCCCAGCAAAAGGATTGGAAGAAGGAGCTGTTAGAGCTTGATGACGGCGAACTTTGACAATTTTTCTGGTTGCCAGCACTTCATCACTGGCTCTCTGAAAAGTCCCAGTCTCTTGTTGAGGAGCATCTTCTTCATCATCAATACCAGGGTTATCCCGAGAGAGCTGTCTTCCGGCAACCCTTTTTTTAGAAGGAGGGACAGCATTTTCTGTGTCCCCCATTGAGAAAACAAGATGACAAACTTTTGCTTTTTGCTGAATCAGGTGAGAGTGATTTTGTACCTGCTAAGAAATATCATACTTATTCACCTGATAGAATTACCAACAAAATCTCTGAAATAAGTAGAGTAATCAATAAAGAGATCAACGGTTATGAAGGTATTTAAAAAAAATACAAAAATTCTCAGTACCAACTGCACCAAAAACCATGTATAACTTTGAAAGGCAATGACAATACTTTATCCATCCATAAAATGAGTAGTAAAAGCAAGAAAACAAAAATGTAGTCCAGTGTAAAAGGAAGAAAATAGTGCGGCTGTGATTCCAGGAGTGAATGTGTTTAGTTAGCATGAACAGTGTGATTTTACTTTATGGACCTATTCCGATGACATAAATTTGTTAGCACCCGTAAAATGAATGCCTGATATTCATGAAACCATGGATCACACAACCTTATTTGTTCAAAAACGGGAATTACATGTAGCTACCTCATTTAAATGGAAGAACATGCCATTCTCTGTCAGTTTTAAAAAGACCATTACCACCCTCATTTTAAATGGATCAAGATCATACTCTTTATTACTAATTAATTGACAAAATTACCCTTCATTAACAAATAAGTGAAGAAGCTTTCTCTGCCCTTTCTTGGTAAAGCACAAAAGGACTACAAAAAACCAGATAAGAGAAAATACACCCTGTAAAGTATAAACGATTGACTCACGGCTAACATAGATTATTGCATATGCAGTTGTTGCAATTGATGGGGTTGCAAAGATTGTTCCAAAGAGCAAGGTTGCCAAATCATAAATCGAATCGAAAATCATTAGGGGGCACTTAGAATCAAACATAATTTTGAATCATAAATCGTAAGATTCATAGATATTTTAGTAGAAGATTTGGGGTCTAGGTTTTTAGATTTCTCTTAGGAAAAGGGCTTTTTATTGTTTAAAATATGTGAACAATATTTCTTTATGTTTAATTAATAGTTTTAAAGTATTATATTCTATATAAACAAGGATCAAATGAGAAAAATGGAAATCGTTCAATAAAAAAAAATGCAAACATTTTTCTTTGGTGTTGCAGAGTTGAATCATTTGAATTGTATAATCATACGATCAAATCAAAAGTCGTAAGATTCAAACATAAACCGATTTTTTCACTGATTTGAATCGATCTAGGGTCAAATCGAAACGTAAGAATCATAAAATGCATCGAAAGAGTTCAGCAACAGAGCCGAAGAGGGAGGTGAATGTATGTTTCTTCACTTTCTCGGAGTCTTCGGCATTGCCAGTTTATCAGGCTATGCTTGATGCTTGATATGGGTTGATGGTTGATGGTATTAAAAAATATGGTATCGTTGGAATAGTGTGAGATTGGCAGCGAAGGAAAAGAAGTTCATGGAGATGAGGAAGTGTTCAAAAAGGGGAGACATGAAATTCAGTGCATGGACAATAATCTTGATGAAAGTACCAATTATGGTGAGAGGAGTGAAATTGATTAGACAGTGCTAAAGTAACGAACAAAAAGAGGAAGAAGGTAGATAAGATGAAGACAGAGCAGGTTCTTCATGAGTTAAATGACAAAAAAACAACCAAAAAATTTTACGAAGGTGAAAAACGGATATGCTTAAAAACCAGGAGGGGGAAGGGAGAGAGATATTGCCTTAAGGACACAGAGGCAGAGTAGTAGTTGTGAAGTGGTTGGTGACATGTCTATTAGTGGTGAAAAAGGGTAAACTTGACAAATCAAAGAATGGGGAAGAGGATAAAAAGGCAAAAAACGGTAATATATTTTGAAGGTAGTTTTGTTTCTGACTCGATCTTAGCTGTCTGAGGCTTTGGATGGGCTTTAGAAAGAAATTAACTTGAGCTTCGTATTAGTTAAACCTTTTGTTATCTGTCAAAAGGAAAGAACAAGTTTCATCACTTTTCTGATTGACCCATGGAAGGTAATTTATAAATTAGTAATTTATAAAGATATTGAATTGGGAAGATACAAAACGAGAGATGTAATTATTTTTCCAAAGCTTATAGGGTGTAGCAAGTTCTTCACAGTTAAACAAGGGACTTACAATTATTTTTCCCATTAAAAGCATAGAATATTTAATACATCAGAAACACTGATTTCAGAAGATGCAGATATTAAAATTAAATAACACATTTTAGAATTCAAAAATACCGCAATACATTATACAAAACAAATAACACCTCCCTAAATGTTCCATTTAACCACTATTCCCCTCCACTAATTATGATTTAAAGTTATAACAGCCTCCTAAACACAATAATGAACAACAATAGAAGTGAAGGTCCTGAGGTTACGCTCATAACCATGACTATCTTAAACCTTGTTAGAAACCATTCCCAAGAGTATAGATATATATAGAGAATTCCACAAAATCTGTCTGAATAAATTAGAAAGAAGAAATTCTCCTAAATATGTACATATATATATTAGAAGATGCAACTGAAACACAAAAGCAACAACTAAATGACATAAATACATTTATGAAAGCAAAATCAATGGCATGAAATGTGGCATCAACAATGAGGTATGTAGAGATGAGACAAAACCAAAGCTTACAATATACCCTCCTGAATGAAAGCAATATGTAACACATAAGAGAACACACAGGCACACACGTGTATGTAACACATAAGACAACACACAGGCACACAGGCACATGCACGCACCCGCACACACACACATACACCTTAGTGCAACATACACCTAAAAGTAAAGATGACAGCTACTTAAGATGATAAAAGCCTAAGAGCATTGATATAACAGAACTAGAATCCAAACCATCCTTCTCAATCTCCCAACCTCCCAATATCCTACCAACCTCTCATCCACTTGATTAGAAAGAACCCCAGACAGGAAATTCACAAAAACACCATAAACAAGCCACTTAACATCCAAATCCACCACAGATTAAGAACCAAACCCTCAGTTAATCAACATTACTTAAGTTTATTTCAACCTTTAGGTTATGGACTCCTAGAAATTCAACCTCAAACCCTATACAATCACGAGAAACAATAAATCTGAAAAAAAAAAAATTCCACAAAATTTGTGGACAAACTCATCGATCTGATTCTTAAATGTTTATGAACTTTGTAACCAGAAACAGCATCAGAAAGAACAAATCCAAATGGTTCTTAGTTATCCGCCATGAATATACCTCAAAACCTAACACTAAATATAAAACGAATTAAGAACAAACAACAGGTATAGAAAAGAAAACCAAATGCAGTACAGATAAGAACAGGAAACAATACTTACGCTGATAAAGGAGCACAAGCAATCAAAACGCAGAGACTAACAGATTGGGGGGAAATGCTGAACGGAATAAGGGCAATAAGGGTTTCTTCCGCTTCAGCTTCAGAGAGACCAAAGGGAAGATCAAAGATGAGAGAAGATCTCTCTCTTGACCTGGGCCTGGCCTTGGGGTTAAACTGGGGTGGTCTAGTCCAACCCATAGAAGTGCCAGTTTGGATTGGAGCTTTGGAGTTTAGGGTTCAGCCCGGTCTAGAGTTTCAGCATCAAAACATATTATTTACATGGCCGAAAAAAAAACAAAAATCCTTCTATGCTAACATTTTTTTTTCAAGTGGAAATCAAGGTTTTAAGTTTCGGGGATCGGACCGGTTCGGGTTGATCCCGATCTGGACTGACGATATCGCTCGGTCCAAATTCAATACAAAATTTGGATTACCCATTAAAAAAAAAAAAAATTAGATCGGCCGGAACGACGGTACCAATCACCAAAACGACAGTATTGGTCGCCAGACTGGTTGTACCGATCGAGACTGGTCGATACATGTTGGACCGTTCCTCTTATAAATTAAAAAAAAAAAAAAAAACTTTGGACCGATTGTACCGACCGGTCCATATCAGAATTGGTTGGACCGATCCGATCCAAAGCCACTTGTTACAATAGTTGTATTGTGGCTTGGGATCGAACCGGTCCTGAACAATCCCGGATCGGATCAGTCTATCCTTAAAACCATGGTGGAAATTGCAAATATTAAATATTTAGGTGGATGTCCAACAAATACACATCTTAGGCCCTGTTTTGGTCGTAGCCCAGTCCAGCTGAAGAGCTTGGTTTAAAGGATAGAACCAATCCGGTCTGGACGACCGAGTCCGGTCCCAAACCGCAATAGAAACTTTTGTATTGTAGAGTTATAGACCGAACTGGTATAACCGATACCGATCTCGACCGGTTAATACAACCAGTCCAATGACCGATACAACTAATACAACCGGTCTAGAAATTTTTTATTTTTATCTGTGTATCGCACGGTTCAGACCAGTTTCTATCTAGATCAGTTTGGTACCAACCAGCCTCGACTGGTATTGCCGGTCTGATCGGTCCAATTTTTTTTAATTTGAAAATTTAATAACCGGTTCATCACTTTTGTACCAGTCCAGTCACATTTCTTGTCTAACTATCAATGACTATGGATCTCTCATCGTCTCTGCTTGTAATGATGATAACATTGCAATATTCCCAGTCTCGTGTCTTTTAGATGTTTCTATCAATGGCAAGTATGATGATAACAATGACTCCACTTATTTCATGTTGTATAAGATTTTTGGCTCAGATCTTCGTTATCTCATCGCTGCTTGAGTTGATAAGATATTCCACCGTTCACCTATTATTATATTCTCATATATTTTCTCAGTGAGAGGAGAAATAATGCTGGTTTCGTTAACTGGCCAAACCATTGGTGCATGTGGGGCTAAGCCATTATGGGTTCGATCTATTATAGTCACGTCAACCTAATCCAAATAGGATTAAAAGTCCTATAAAAGCTTAAAGAGACCCTCTATACAAATGAAGAACAAATAAGTGCTTTTAAGTTAAACAGAGAAGGATCTTTTTTTTGGCATTGCTTCTTAAAAGGAGAAGCGATTCCTTCAAAATTGATTCTTATGAAGTGTTTTGTAAAAACTGCTTCAGATGAAAAGTTAGCTTTTGGCGATTCTTATGAAGCGCCTTGTGACAAGTGCTTCAGATGAAAGGTTAGGGTTTGGTAAATGCCTGTTTAGAAAGTGCTTTTAAGTCTAAAAAATAAGAAGGGGTCAAGTAGATATTATAAAATAATATGAGAATAAAATAACCTCAATAAAAATGTCACTTAAAAGTGACTAAACTGATTCCTGCAAAACAAATTTAGAGAAGTAGGAAGTCGATTGATTCAATGGAATCAGCATTTCAATAAAGCACTTAATTTGAAATTGCTTGTCAGATATGTTTACCAGACCCCTAATGTATAAGGTTAAAGTGCTTCTAGGCTCAAGAATCACATCTTGAGCCACAAGTAGTAATGCCAAAGACACCCACGCAGCGGTAAAACGATTAATATAAAATAACACAAGGATAAAATAATCTAAATAACAATATAATTTAATATATACCCATAAAAACAATTTGGGGGAAGTAGAGATTCAACATTAAGGGTGCGTTTGACCTGGCTTCTATAAGTACTTATTTCAGCTTACAGCTTATATAAGCACTTTTTAAAATTAAATGTGTTTGGTAGCGCTTATGGGTAAGTGCTTACCCATAAGCAGTAGAGGAAGACTACCCATGGAGAAGCTGCCGAGAGCAGCTTCTCCCAAGCACTAATGCGTTAAGCTATTTCACAACATTAGTAATATTTTTAAAATACTTATTTTACCCCTAAAACTTCTTAAGCACTTAAATAAATGTTATTTCTAAATTTTAATAATATTTTTATGATACCTATTTTACCCCCAAACTTTCATAAGAACTTAAATTAATGTATTTACCACACTATTTTCTTCAAATCAGCAGTTTATTGTTGCTGTGGATAAGTTGCTCAATGGAGCAACTTATCCAACGAGTGCTTATCCATAAGCACAAGCCGGGTCAAACGCAGCCTAAATATTGAAGGTGTCTCTTGAAATTAGTGGTACTATATGGGGAGTTTGTATTCAGACCTGGGATTGATTCCCACAAGTACAAGAGATAAATAACATAGGTAAATTTTGTGTTTATTTTATTTGTTTGGTGCTGTTTCAATTTATTCAATCTATCTGCAAGCAAGTAGTTTCTACAAGACGAGGAATCATGAGAGGCAGTAAGCCAAAGGTATTCTTTTTACCTTTTTCTTTCTGTTTTGTTTCCACTTAAAAAGGATTGTAATATATTTGGCTAAGTATTATTGTCAGTATTCATGAAAAATATTTGAATTTACCTCTTTGTTTTAGAATCAGAGAGTAATGGTGATAGACGTTTTGCTGATTTTCTAGGGCTCCATTTGAGATTGGTCACATACCCACATTAGGGTTTTAAACTATGGAAGAAAAATTCAATGATCTTCAAAGTTCTTATAATTTCTGTTTCTAGCTGGAAATAATAAGCACATGACACCTTATGCTGTTTAAGTTGTTGTTCTGTTTTGTAGTTTGGTTTCCATCTCTATCTGTGGTTTCAGTAAGTTCTTATGACTCCTCTATAATATGGATGCAATGTAGTTCATTAGAAGAGAGATTTTAGTTTTTAGGTTTACGAACGAGGAAAAAATGCATTAATAGATACAAATGCTGTACTCCAGATTTATCCATGTGGGGGAATTCATGGTTATCCTCCTTGCATTTCTGCTCTGTGAATTGCGTTTACGAGGTTTCAGGTATCTGGTAATTGCTGCAGGAAGACAAGATGAATGGCATAAATCCTCATGGCACACCAACTTGGGTAAGCCTCCAATGTTTTCAATTTCATTCTAGATAAATAGTTTATAAACAATAGTTCAATAGTTTTATCATAATTTATAATTCAAATTTACAAATACATTGTTACGGACCTAACCGCTGTTCCAAAAGCCCCAGGACATATGGAAACTTATTTGGTTAATCCCTAAACACGTAGGATCGTAACACCTGAAGAAAAACTGATTTATTGATAATTCAAAGTGATTACAAAGAGACCTCATTGGGGATTTAAATAGAGAATACATAGAGATAAAAATAGAAGCTAAATCAATCTAATCCAGTTTTGATAAGATTTTAAAATCAAATCCATATCTTCCAAATCCATGCAAATCTTTATCAATTCTCCCATTAAAACTGCAGCTTCCTTATAGGTGAGATATACATGATAATGTGTATCTCACATGTACCAAACCTCTATGTGCTTTTCCTTGACATGTCTTTATAACACCAACACGCTTCCGTAGCCGACGTCAATGGCGGCCCACTCTATCGACACTGACCCAATGGTAGCCCTTTCACTTTTGGTGGCTCCACTCATCTATCAGTATTCAATGACTTCAGCACCATCCCCATACATAATACCAAGGCATTTTAATCCAGCCTATAATTGCTTCTTGCGTGACTCGAACCAGTGACGTGGTGCTGGCTCTGATACCAATTGTTACTGACCTAACTGTTGTTCCAAACGCCCCAGGACTTATGGAAACTTATTTGGTTAATCCCTTAACACTTAGGATCGTAACATATATTAACCAATTGACATACTCGGATACTCCCTATGGGCTCCAGCCCTAAAATATTTGGTGCAATAACTGGATAAGTCTTTTCCTAACTACTACACACTTATGGTTCAAATGGGGTTTGAGCTATTATCTGTTTCTCAAAGATAGGTTTCCAACTTAGAAAGCTATATATAATCCAAGCCATATTCTATACATTTGGATGGATTTATTTACCTTATGTGTGTACATAGATTTGATTATGAGATTTGAATCTTTAGTTTGAAGCAAAGCAATCATAGCCTATTTTCTACTACCTGAAAATATCCTCTAGGAATTTCAGTTACATTCAGGAAGTGTAAGAGAAATTACTTCTTGATTTTCAATTGGACTGTTAGAGGTTCAATTGCTTGATTTACATTTTCTGATTTGCTATGATGATCATGTAGGTTTACTGGTGATGGTTGTAGTTGTAGTATACATAGGATTTTTGCTAAAAAGAGAAAATATCATAAGTGAAGTTTTTCACAACAGGAGAAACTTGGTGGAAGAGGAAAATTACATATGTAGGAAGAGTTTTAAGAGGATTATAAAAGGTACGGTTCGAACAAAAGAGGAAGCTTAGCAAACTTTTCCTAATCTTCCAAGGGTCTCTATAATAACAAGAAAGAGCTTTCTCTACGTAAGGGAAGTTAGCAATCAGATGTTCAACAAGACATAAATAAAAAGAAAATCAAGGGCAAGATACACGAATCTTGCATCTCCATATGGGTAATTAGTCATCCCTGTAGATTTTATTCAAGCTTCCAAACGTGCTCTTATTCCTTCTCTCTCTCTTTTTCAATGATCTTCTTAATCATATTTCTAGATTTTGTTCAAGGTTCCAAATGTGTTTTAGTTTAGGATTTTGATCATTTGCAATTGTAATCAAGTTGCTTTGCGATGCTCATACAGTACCAATGTATAGACGAAGATTACTAATTCATAATGTACTCTGTTTTGCTGTAAGTTCTTTTTTTCCCGTACATTCTATACTTTAGATATGTTATTTCGCATCGTGCATTTTCTTAGATTCAGTTCGGCCATTGCTAATTTTGTATCGCAAGACCGATTGTTGATCTAGGTATTATTAACGGTCATGAGTAATCCCGAGTGCTGTAATATTTTTGACCATCCTGTTTATTCCTAGTCAAAGCATCTTTAGGAATTAGAGAGGCCATATTCAGGTCCGAACCCACTCTTGTTTAATTGCCTAATTTAGCCAATTAAGCAACAACAGTGGCCTGTGCCAACCTCTACCTCCTCTCATGTCAAATTCTGCAGATAATATCCTGCTCTTACCACTTCTTATTACTTGGTCTATAGAAGAGTATATATATATATATATTCTGTTCTTGTTTAATGTAGACATCTAGGAGCTTTCTAAATGCTCTGTTCCATTTGTTTGTGCTTTGTCTTCTCAGTAATAAACTAAACAACTAATCATGCTTCTGTGATTCTTATAGACTTAGAAGGATATCCATATGGATTGTATGAAGTTTGCGACTGGCTTCTCTTGCGGCCTGAGTGTGATTTGCAACCTGGCATCTCATCAGTGTGTAAGCTAAAAAAAATATTTTCTACATGTTAACCCACACAGATTAGCTCAATTGGCAGGCTCTCCAGCTCAGGAACTGGAGATCCCAGCTTTGAGTCCCCGGGTTTACCTGATATATGGTCCTTGTGGATGGGGTCAAGTATCCAGGGCTTACCCTATCCCCACTAAGTGGGGTCGGGGGTTCCACATCACCAATATATATATATATATATATATTTGCTACATGTTGGTTACTGATTTTTATTCCTTTATCATTTTGATATTGTTATTGTTCATAATTAGTTTCATTTGTCAAATTATTAGTTTAGAAAGATAAAATGCTAGAAGGGTTTTAGACCTTTTAGTTGACAAAGTTGTTTGGTGCCAAATATTTTTTTGATCAAATCATTTTTAAACAGTCTGAATTTCGTACTCTTCTTTTATGAATTTCTACATTATTTTTCCACCATAAAAAAAAAAATAAAAAATCATGCAATCAAATTGGCTAAAAAAATTTGATCAAACAGATTTTGGCCCACTTGATCTCTTCAGTAGGATCTATTTATGGTAGTTCTTAAATGACATCTTGTGGCACAAGACTCTGGCTTTTGCCATATCCTTTCTTACCCAAAAGAAAGAAGAAAACAGTATAACTAGAGATCTTGTAAACTTTAGTTCTGTTCTGTACTCAAAAAAGAATGATAATCATGCATAGCTAATCAATGTATCTTGTTTTGTAATTTGTCTGCACGTCTTCTTTTTATTGATTGATATGTTGAACTGCTTCTGAATTAGTATGCTTATAATAATGAAGCTGTATGCTCTTCAGAACAAGAAAACAATGCTTGAAAGCTGTTAGATCCGGTTTTAACAATTAATCCAATTGTTGTAAATTAGTAGATTAATTGTCATTATCTAAAGCATAATAAAATAAACAACACATACAATTTTTACGAGGTTCGGTTTCACCCTACTCCTCGGGGCCACGCCCAGATATTGAACAATCCACTAAGATCAAAAGATTACAAACACCAATCAGAACTTACACAAAATAAAGACTTCCTCTTAATTTTTGTCGCCGCTGTGTTCAAATCATCTTCTGGACTTGTTCAGCGAACACCACTCGTCTTCAAAGTCTGTATACTTGAACTCCCTTCAATTTTGCAGACGGTCTTCTCCCGAAAACATCAAGTTCTTCCTCCCAAAGAATCAAAACAGTAATGATGATAATAACTGAACGTTATCACTTTGAACACCCAAGGAGTTTTCCACAACCATTAGAACATGGGTACATATAGATCACCCGAATCCAGATCCACTTTCATTGGGATATTCTATTCCTCTACCAAATTAGAAACTCATTCATTGTTTTAGTAGCTTCCTTTTTTGTTTTTTAGAAATGTCTCTAAGCTCTATAAGAGACAATCAACTCTTTAATCAAGTCACATCTAAAACATGCAACACCCATGTGTAGTTTCCACTTTCTTGTATTTGTGAGAATAGAAGCTACTTTAATTAAGTTGGGTATAGAGCCATCTTAATTACATAAATTTTCTTTATGTTTTGGATACATTGACAACTGTAGATACTGTCCTTAGAAAATCCCAAATTTCTTTCCAAACATATTAGAACCGAATTCTATAGCTTAGAGAACTCTTTGGTTTGATTCTTCTTGTCCTTTGAACATGTGGTCAGTTGTTGATGTGACTTATAACAGATTTCTTTCTCACAATTTAGAAACCAAATCAAATTTGTTTAATGGAAAGCACGTGGATCTTGGCTTGAGTTTTGAACATGAGGATTAATGCCACCAATGCCAATTACCCGCTATAGAGAATCTCCAGCAAACTGTCTTCTAGAATCATATCCAAATCTAATTAAGTTGTGACTAAGTCCAACTTTAATTAGAAACCTTTAGTTAGACTTCTTTCTTTGATTGAATAGCTGTAGAGAATCTCCAGCAATCTTCTGATTTCAACTTGAATTCTGAATTTGAATATATTTTAAAATACCGTTGCCAAGAATGCCACAAATCCCAATACAATACTTAACAAAAGCTCTTCGAGGGAGAATGCTTATTTGTTAATAAACAAGTCACAGTGAGCCTTCTTACTTTTTACTTTTTATTTTGCCGGGCTATCGCATTAGGTTACAAAAAAACTCATGAAACTTGTATTTACACTCAAACATAGTGTTTAGACTCGGTATCGGATCGAGGATTGGCCGATCCAAACATGGCCTAATTTTTATTTTTATTTTTTAAATCATAAATTATTTTAGAGGTGTCGAACGGTCCATATTGGATCATCCGATCTGACTCGTCCGAAACCGAGTCAGATCGTCTGGATCGGACGTTCTAAGTCTGTTTCGGACCAAGTCAGAGAACTTTAGCAATTTCGGGATCGACTAGGGATCGTGACTTGTCCCAGGTCAATCCCGAGTTTTATCAGCCAATCCGACTCAGAATCAGACGGTACTTAACACTATGCTCTCAAATTTTGTTCCCTTTCATTTACACTTGAAGCTTTTACATGACTCCATATGGCATCAATTGTATTTATTTGTATGTATATATATATATATATGAGTGTATTCTATTCCAATTGATCTATAATTAGGCAACAAGCAAGACAGACAATGGGAAGGGTTTCAAAATCATAAAAAAATTTGGTAATGATATCTTGTGATTTTTTAAGGCTTGTTAATTGATAATGTGGGATCAACATCCTACACCCACTTAATACTACACTTTAATGTATTTGACCACTAAAAGCCTTTTTTTATTTTATCTCTAATAATGTTAATAAAAGCCTATATTCATGGCAAAAAGTCAACATTAATAAATTGACAACTCCATGGTGATGAAATTGTCCTAGCAACCCATGTGGGTATATGAAGTTAGGGACCCATTCAATTATATTTCTGGTGGGGGGATTCATCACACATCAAATCATTCATCAAATAGACCAAGTAGAAAAATGGATAATTATTCAAGTAAAAGAGTTTGAGAGGAACCACTAAACTAGTGAAAAGTTTCTTAGTGACAAAAGCAAGAAAATTCTAATAGCATTAACTAGGTTTGAAGTTGGGAAAATGACTTGAACAGTTGAATCCATGTGTACTCTGTAATGAGATTTAACTGTTCCTTTTTATTTTATTTTATGGGTTTTTCATATCTCACAGTCTAGCCATCTAGGAAAAGATTTGACACACAACTAATATATGTGTAAGGGAATTTTTGCATGGTTTTATGTGTTATTTGTTTCATATTCACTTTATTTTTTTTAAATTTGTAATTATTTTTAATAAGCAGGATATTATTGTTATTGTTATTTCCTTCTTAAAAGCTACATTTTCTTTTTTCAAGTTTTAGTTGTGGATAGGAAGGCTAAATCTGGGGTTTTCACTTGATTTTGGCCTTGCAAATCAAAGGCCAAAATCAAGTGATGGGTTCAATTAGATAAAGCTTGTTCTGCCAACCTATTTTGTACACAAAAAAAAAAAAAAAAGTGGGGATGCTAATAATTATAAATAAGTCATTCTGACCAATTTTTTTATTTAATTATAATTATTTTCATATAATCTTATAACCTTACATAACCTTTGCACACTTATATCCTTTTTAATTGTGAAAATAATATATTTATAAGTTTGCCACAGCTCACTTTATTTACAAGTTTTCTCTTGCAAAAACTCAAAAATCATTCCTAAAATCTAAAATAAAGGTTGGAGATGATTCTGGAATGAAAGGTGTTTTTTTCATTCTAATTTTGGGAGAACTCATCGTGCCTTTACTAACCAAACTATAGTTTCTCTGTGAGAACTTGTTCCATAGTGAGAGACCGGAACTCATTCTAAGTCATGGAATGCATTCCCAAAATGTAGCCAAACGAGACCTATTTAAGAAGGTGATTAGATCGAGGTTTTAATTCTCGGGATCCTGTATTAGATCGGTCTTGGCTGATCCCAATCCAAGTCGGCGCACCGGGTCGCTATGGGACGATCCAAAAGTTGGATCTTTATTAAAAAAATTGGGTCGGCTGGACCGGTCATCAAAATGATAATATTGGTCGCTAAAACGACGATACTGTTTAGTATCGGACCGATCTAGACCGATATCAGTTAGATCTTTTATTTTATAAATTAAAAAAAAAAAAAAAAAAATAGAAATCGGTTGGATTGGCCACTCCAATCACTGAGCATGTCCGATCAGCCAGTCTGGATCGGTATTAGTGAGATCGATCCGATCCAAAGCCTCACGATACAATAGTTGTATCGTGGCTTAGGATCAGACCGATCCTGGCCGATCCGGTCTGATCCTTGAAACCATGGCATAATCATCTAGCAACTTGATGGATTATTTAACCAAGAACAGCAATTCCTGTAAATAAGATTAATACAAATAGTTCACACACACACATGAATAAGGTAAATATCCCCACAGGTCATGAAGCATAAAGCAAAACGAATCTGTTACGGCATGGTTTGTCTATGAAAAGGCCAACCATAAAGTGGAGATGAAACCCTTTGGGCTTCGAGGAAGGTAGGTTTGGTGGTTGCATACTTGTACGAATAACTCATTGCATCAGGACCCCTTTATAGCCTGACACGTGTCACCCTGATTACATCGAGATGAATTTGAATATTAAAATACTCTTAACATCTTAAACCAAACTCAACTTTCATAGTAGTTTTGAGGTTTTAAGAACATTAAGGACTTGGGCGAGGATGCCCCATCTATCTATATAAAACTAAGCACTAAAAAATGAACAAAGTGATTTTTTATTTTTTTTTTAATTTTTTTGGCGTTGTGTGTTGAGGTGAAAAGGGAAAGTAGTTATTTCAATCCAATGGTTAGATTTCAGTGATCAAGTTAAGTGGGATTTTTAGGAGGTGGGGCATGGTGGGATTTGTGAGGAACCCTAAATGAACCCCTTTTGTTGAGGTCAGGTGTAAGTTATAGTGGTGGGTGACGGGGTCTATAGAAGTGAAGGGGCAGAGTAAATTCAGTTGAATGGAAATATAATAGTAATAGATGAGCTCTCTGCTTTTCTTGTGAATATATATATATATATATATATATATATATATAGCTTTAAATTAACTGCCATACCCACCGAAAGGGTAGACCACTTTTATGTGTTCTGAGCAGATGCCAAAAGTGAAAAAGTAAAAGAGAGTAAGCATCTCGGACAAAGGCCAACCTCAAAAGATGTGGACTAATGAGATTGAAAGCCATATGAGAAAGAGAGAACCAAAAGCTTCAAATGTGTGAGGTGTGGCCATGAAACAAGGTAGATTTGAATTCAAAACTGTTGGATGTTTGGATTTGGGTCAATCCCGTTGGCCCAGTAAATTGAACCGACCCGTGTTCTCATTTTATTGGGATGTCCATACTTGTTCAAGTATGAGATACTCGCTTATTAGTTGGGAGATGGAGTTGAATTAGTCTTCTATAAGTAAGACTCTTCCCAGTTATGCTTCATACGACGAATTTCCAACCCTAGATATCTGAATTGCTATTAGATTTTTATACTAAGATCTGATCATTTTGAATATAGTGCTATTAGATTTTCATACTAAGATCTGATCAAAAGAAGCAGATCTGGATGATCAATTGGGAATAGAAATGCTTTTATCAATCAGGTATAGAAGCAGGAATTGAGCTAGTCATTTGATGTAAAAGATCAAAAGAAGAGAAAATTTTGAACTTTCTAAAATCAGAACATGATTCAAGCAAACAAACCCCACATGAATTCTGAAGAGAGAACTGATATGAGAGCTATTTCTTTCAATGCATCATCCTGAAACTGTAAAATACCTAGAAATGCTTTTTATCAATCAGATATAGAAGCAGGAAGCTAGTCATTAGATGTCAAAAATCAAAAGAACAGAAGCTTTTGAACTTTTTTAAAATCAGAACATGATTCATCAAGCAAACCCCACATGAATTCCGAAGAGAGAACTGATGTGAGAGCTGTTTCTTTCAATGCTGATGTAAAACACCAGATTTTTTTGGGTAAAATAAAGACCCAAGATTGATCAAGGGCAAGAAGAATGAAAGAATGAACTAAGAATCATCAATGAGTAAAAATGAACATGACAGTCAATACTTCTTACTATAATAAAATGGAAAAGAAATGAAACAAAGTATGATAATAAAAAGAGTAACAATAATAGACCCACAATGAAGCAGCAGCAGCAGCAGAAGACTTGCTGCTGCTTTCTGGCTCTGCTAATCATCTTCTTCACCAAGATTTTCTTTTTCATGAATCGCATCCCTATACATACATTTTCCTGCAACCTACTCTTGCTCTCTCCTCTCTCTCTCTCTCTCTACCATTTTATTCACAACTCAAATATCCATAACAATTGAAATAAATATGGAGACTTTCTCCTATCCCTCCTTTCTCTTCTTTTCTTCATCTCTTTGCCAAGAAGAATTCAATTCTCCACAAATCCTTTCGACAATTTCCTGGAATTGCTCATGTTCTAAATTTGTTTGTTCAACTTGTTCTGGCGACGAGGGTTGCCCAGAAAAGAAGAACAACAAAGCAGGACAAAGAAGAGGAAGATCCCATCATGACAACTAAGATCAATGTAATGTTTTGTGTTTTTAACTAATGGAGGGGAAAGTGGGAGGAAATTTCTCAAAAGAATCAATAGAAGGGTGGTGGCGGAGGAGATGCGTATGAAACCCCAACAATCGGCGGCAATGGCCCCTCGTACACCGGAGCAGGTGGTGGTGGGCTCTCATAAACAATTGGTGGTGGTGGTGGAGACGGCGGGGGTGGCGACTCATAATGAGCTGGTGGTGAAGGTGGTGGTGGGGACGGAGAAGGGGGTGGCAAGTATTGAACTGGCGGCGGTGGTGGTGGAGATTGCTCTTCGCAAGGAGGCGGGGACGGAGGTGGAGGTGGTGGCTCTATGCATGGTGGGGGAGAAGGAGGTGGGGGTGGTTCTATGCATGGAGGTGGTGGGGGAGGTGAATTGGGTGGTGGTGGTGGAGAATAGAGAGGTGGCGGAGGTGGCGATGGGTCGTAGTAGACGGGTGGAGGTGGCGAA
>JAUPMG010265475.1:0-19975 GCA_031762675.1 Pachysandra terminalis
CAATAATTTTAATTTTATAGCCATTTGACAAATGCCTTTAGCCACGTTATATGTTCGTACAGAAGCGTATAATAAATTATCCTAATCGTTTCTCCTTTATTTTAACTTTTGTTGTAATATAACACTATTCACTTTTCAAACTAAATGTGTTTATGATTCCCCTTAAACTCCTAATATTACCTTACCTTTTTATTTTAGTATCTATATCTGAAAACTGATCTATTTGACAAATAGAACTATCAAAAAATATTTCTAATATAACATTATCTTTTTTTTTTAATTATGTTTACTTTGTTTTCATGAAAAAGTAAAATAGATTTACTTTAATTTTTATGATTATCTGCTAAATTTACATAATAATTAATATTTACATGAGAGAGTGATTTATTAGACCAAATAGAAAGATTTACTAACTCTTTTGATATTTACTTTTGAGAGAGAGGGAAGGGGGATTTTGTTAGACCAATTAGAAAAACACTAGAATTTTATCTTTAGTAAATAGCTAAATCTTAGGGATCAACTTTTTTGATATGGTAAAAGAGTCTCTCTAAAAGTGGGCTCTTTCTTTGCCTATTGTTTAATAACTAAAACTTAGGAATCCTTTTCCTTTTCTAATTTTACTTGAAACGAATCCAAAATCCACTCATCTCTAAAGTTCCCACGTGCAATGCACGAGCGAGTTTACTGGTAATAATAAAATATTCAAAGAAGGAAGAACTGTCCTTGATTAAGGTAGTGGTATTAAGTGATAGATTTTAGTTATGAACAATCACATTGATCCTTAGGTGGCTACATCAGATGAAAGTGAAGATGATCTTTATATCTCTTTGATGCTTATTGTCTTGAACTGCTGATTTTGGGTCGACATAGATTTAGCTGTTATTTTTCTTTCAAAACATGGAGAAGGATGTGGTGATCAGTGTAAATGTTGTGCCTTTGCTTATCTAGTTCTCCTTAGAAATGTCATGGGAATGTATGTTGCCTTATTATATTGATTTTATACAAGCAGCAAAGAATGTTATAATAAGTGTAAAAACTTACTATGCCTATTCTTATTTAGCTGATTAGCTCTTCTAGGAATGTTTGTGGGGATCGGTATCACCTACTCGTGTTGATTTTATACCTTCAAGCCTCACCTGAGCAGTATTTGGAAACTGAAGTTGGTGTAGTTTCTATGATCACCTGTGCTTTGCATGTTAATGAATGTTTTCTATGATGTCTGTATCCCAATTATTTTGTTTTAACTCATAAAATCAATAGATTCATGATGTCGTTATGCTTAGGATATTCATAGTCAAAGGTATTCCGGGTGCTTGCATTCTAGAATTAATGACTTGTCACCGTGGCTAGAGCTTGTGCCTCTGCTGTGTCTACCATTTTGGGGGGTTTGTATTCATATTTTTGCACTTGTGCGGGGTTCTTATTGATGGAGATTAATCTTTTGGGCTAGTTCATGTTGTATTCTTTTCCTAGCCCATTGTACACTCTTCATGTACCTATGGCGTTGCTATCTTTTAACTTTTAATATATAATATGTGTACAATAAGAAAAAATGTACCATGTAGCAACTACCTAGGTGCTTGTTTTTTCTACAATTTCTTGGCTTAAACCTGTTGGAGACCACTTCTGCTTCTTGGTTCTGTTAACTGCTCTAAACCTGAAAATAGGATGGGAAAGGGTGGTAGTCAAAATTATTAGCAGTAATCACCAAGTAGGTGTATTTCTCTACACTTGATGTAATAAGGGGAATGATTCACAGAATACTGTATCCTAAATGAGATTATGATTTTAATTATTGGTTACCAAAAATAGTTTTGCAACCTTTCAAAATCAATATGTATCGGGTATCGGTACATAAGTTTCATATCAGTCTCTGCTGAAATCTATAAGTATCGGTTTTGGCCGAAACTTAAAACCTTGAACTAGATCCACAACTCTCAAGATAGATCAGATGCTAATGCCTACAATTGATCTTGGCACTCGGCATAGCTGATCCAAATTAGGAGGGGACCGAAGTAATCATCTATTGGATTTCTGTTACTTTGAAACTATGTGAAATTTGTATGGCACTGTACCGATCTTTTAGCTTTATTAATTCGAATCACTATCCCACTTTTCTGAATCCATGGCCCCAACATTCAATGAAACTAATGACAGGGCTGGGGACAATTCCCCCTCTCCACACAAAGTCAAAACAGGGTTAAAATGTTGTTTCCTAATCTTTGAGCTGTCACTGAAATATACTTTTTAGACTCTTTAGTCCTTTTTTTGAGGCTCTAAATGCATCTCATAGTTTGTTGTTACGTTGTTACTGGTTATTAGTTCTTTTTCTTAATTTATTTTTCTTACAGGTACAAAATGGTCCATAAACGGCCTTTTGCTGACCAGGATTTCTATGAGCTTTCTTGTAAGCACCCGAGACAACTAGAATACAGTGATCAGCTCACATCATTCGTCGAAACCATTCCTTATAATATTCCTACCCAGAAACCCCTCACTTCAGGTAAGAAGTTATTTTCTGTCATTATGAACTCAAGAGGAATACCTTGGTGAGGATGTAGACAAGTCTGACTTCCATCACTATTACCTATGTTGTGAATGTGGAGATAGGTAAAGGTTAGGTGCTAGCTGATCTCCTAATCCAAAGACCGATCTGACTGGCTGTTCTTAACCATCCGGTCTATAAACTTGTTTGTGAAATACTCTTCATATCTGTTCTGGTGCATCAAATTATTATAATTGATTGAATGTCTGAGCTTTCTAGTGAGGTTGGATCAAGGTATCTGGATCCGGATTGCCGATCCGGTACTGGATTGGCCGATCTTAGTCCAATCCAACTTTTGGATCGTCCTTTGAAAAAAGAGAAAATTGGATCGGTCCGATCAGTCATTGGATTGGTCCGGATCGGCCGATCCGTATCGGTATCGGTCTGATCCAAAGCCTATTGAAAAAAAAATTGGATTGGTCCGATTCAGTCATTGGATCGGACCAGATCGGCCGATCCGTATCGGTATCGGTTGGATCGGTTCGAACCAAAGACCGATCTGATTGGCTGTTCTTAACCATCCGGTCTATAAACTTGTTTGTGAAATACTCGTCATATCTGTTCTGGTGCATCAAATTATTATAATTGATTGAATGTCTGAGCTTTAGTGAGGTTGGATCAAGGTTTTTATTCTCGGGATCTTGGATCGGACCGGTCCGGACCGATCCCGATCTGGATCGCCGATCTGGTACTGGATCGGCCGATCTTAGTCCAATCCAACTTTTGGATCGTCCTTTGAAAAAAAAGAAAATTGGATCGGTCCGATCAGTCATTGGATTGGTCCGGATTGGCCGATCCGTATCGGTATCGGTCTGATCCAAAGCCAATTGAAAAAAAAATTGGATTGGTCCGATCCAGTCATTGGATCGGACTAGATTGGCCGATCTGTGTCGGTATCGGTTGGATCGGTTCGATCCAAAGCCAATTGAAAAAAAAAATTGGATTGGTTGGATCGGTTCGATCCAGTCATTGGATCGGACTGAATCGGCCGATCCGTATCGGTATCGGTTGGATCGGTCCAATCCAAAGCCAGTTGATATAATAGTTGTATCGTGGCTTGGGATCAGACCGGTCCAGGTCGATCCCGATCCGATCCGGATCGGCCGATCCGATCCGATCCAGACCGATCCTTGATACCATGGGTTGGGTTATCATGGCATGATGATCTGATTGGGTGAACAACCATATGGTGGCTTTAAACTAGTTAAATGTCTTTCCAGTATCACAAGTTGGATCTGCAGATATCTTTCCAACACAGTATATGATTTGTTTTATTGATTAACTTAGCTTAGCAAGTGACCTGATTCTGATGTGAAAATGGTGTAGGTGAGGGTGGCTTCAATAAATCACAAGGTGGTGAGAGGCTTGTAGGTGACAGCATTACTGATTTCTCAGTTAGGGCTGACAGGGAGTTTGAGTCCAGTGCTCCCTGTGCCATTTCCAGCTTGTCATGGGTCACTAGCAGTACTAGTGAAGAAGACTCCAGGTCAGATGTGGCAGTTCGTGTGTCTTTTCCCCCAGAATACTTTGAACCTGACCACCTAATAAGGACATTAGCTCAATCCCAGGAGAAATATTTATCTCTGTTGGATTATCCTCCTCGGAAACTAGTTTCTATTGGACCCGATCATCAAGCTGATGTTCCAGTATGGAGCTCCGAGATTAGGAAGAATGCTACAGGTTGTTTAGATACATCGGATGCGCACATTGCTATTCCACAATCTTCTTCTTCCAACCCTGATGATGATGACAACGACGGAGAAAAGATGAAGGGGACTTGTGTCACTCCAATGCCGGACTTCGAATCATCTGCATACAGTTGCAATAATGTTGGAGGTGGTCGAACCGATTGTAGTTGTCTGGATCAGGGTTCTATAAGATGTGTGAGACAACATGTCATGGAGGCAAGAGAAACACTGAGAGGAATACTTGGGCAGGAAAAATTCATGGAGTTGGGGTTCTCTGACATGGGAGAGGAGGTAGCGCATAAATGGCGTGAGGAGGAAGAGCAGGTCTTCCATGCAGTGGTCTTCTCTAACCCTGTATCTTTGGGTAAGAACTTTTGGGATCATCTCTCAGTGGTTTTCCCTTCAAGAACAAAGAAAGACCTTGTTAGCTATTATTTCAACGTCTTTATGCTACGGAAGCGGGCTGAACAAAACAGATCTGTCCCGCTGAACATCGACAGTGACAATGATGAGTGGCAGGGAAGTGATGATGGTGATGATGATCTTGGAATTTCAGAGGAAGATGAAGATTCGGTGGTGGAATCTCCAGTTGATCAAGATGATCCCTGTTATAATCAAGGGGGTCATGAGGAAGAATACCATGAAGATGATGAAGACGGGAATGGGAGTTGTGAGACTTGCGACAATAACAAAAATTTCAATGTTGGGAATGGTGGAGTTGCTACTGGGGAAGAGGATGAGGGAGGGGTAGATCATGTTTCAGAAGAGCACATTAGGGAGTCGATTGATGATGGCAAAGTCGAACCTGAAATCCAGCTTCCCACTAAAATTCCAATGAATGATGGAGAGGATCATGATGTGCAAGATGATTCATGCATGTCCTACGAGTGCCAACCCAATGGGGTTGACTCTTGTGATCCAGTTGATACAGGAGCAATACAAGAGAATCATATGGAACACTTGCATGGTGGCTTTGATGTGTTAAGCGATAGGGACAGTCATGGATATGCATTCGAACTCGGGTATCTGACCGGTTCAAATAAAGAAGTTGATTTCTTACCCACATCTAATATGATTGAAGAGGTTTTCGGAGAGGAAGGTTGGAATAGCAAGTCAAGGGACGGGAAGAGCATCAGCTAGTGCACAAGGTGATTGACATTTTCTAGGGTTTGCAGTGGCTCTAGTAAGCACCAAGCTTATCATGTTTGGTGAGTTAGGTATGTCGGCTGTTAAATTCTTTCTTTAGAACCTGAAAAAGAGTCCAATTTTCCTTTGTAAATTCATATATGGTGGAAGATTGAAGCCCTGCCTTCAGTGTAAAGTAGTGTTGTAGAAAATGCACGAGTGTTTTAAAGAACTCTCATGGAATCTTAGCTGCTATTTGTGAATCTCACAACCATAACAGCTCCCTTAAAAGTCAAACCCCACTGTTTCCCATTATAGGGTTCTGTTTCATGGGAAAAGGGGTATTGTTAATGTATGACTTTCGACTGATTGGAAGGACACGAGTTCATATGAATTAAATCTCTCTTTGTTTGTTCTACATGCAATTGTAAATCTATACAAATATTTAATTTTTTTGTAAGGATGGTTAGAAGAGATCACTGAATCTGGGTAGTTGAAAATCAAGATTGATAGCTCTGTGGACTTAAATCATCTCTTTGTGCTTTATAATACTATCTCTGGCTTGCTTT
Source organism: Pachysandra terminalis (assembly GCA_031762675.1). Classification (NCBI taxonomy): domain Eukaryota; kingdom Viridiplantae; phylum Streptophyta; class Magnoliopsida; order Buxales; family Buxaceae; genus Pachysandra; species Pachysandra terminalis. The sequence continues at coordinate 5,928 of JAUPMG010265475.1, forward strand.
TCATCATTCAGTATTAATACAATTGACTTGGAGGACTCAAATGTTTTATTCTCATAAAAGAATAATACTGTAGTTAGTCTTTAAAAATTGCCATTTGTATAGACTCTAGTAAATTATATAGAATAGGTTTTCTTTGCTTCCTTGCTCAGGCACCGATATTACGGTTGATGGCTTTCCACATGGGAAGGATTTAGCTGAATTATTTAATAATCAATTAACAACTTGTGAGACTTTAAGATTTGAGTGCCCCTTTTCATGTTGTCTGCACAGATTTATTACGATGAACTTTGGGATCATTTCTTAATGGTCTGGATCCTGCCTTAAATCAAATTGATATTTTATTCTCACATACTAGACTCCTACCCATATGAAGTCTTAAAAATTGTTGTACGGATGATAAATGCAAAAATAAATAATACATCCAAGTTTCAGGATTAGGCAAGTATGGTAATGTTTAGGACATGAAGCAATCTTTTGATTCAATATGGTTCATATTTAATTGAGTCCCTTTGGTCACCATACCAGTTCAGAAGTCCCCCCTGACTGGGTGGAACTGACTTAGTTCTCAGGATCAAACCTCTTGGAGACTTAATATATGGATGTCTTAAGAGTAATTCAATTTACCTGTTTCTAGCTAGTTGGTAATTCTAGTTTCCTCTCTCATATCATGACTTGATCCAGCTTTGGGAATCTCTGTATCAGTTCAAGTCAATTTTACAGCCATATGGAAGAATGAAATAGACATATAATACCTAAGAGAATCTTATCAGTAGAGAAAAGACCAAATTAGGGTAATATCTAAAGGAATCTTATGAGTAGGGAAGTAACCTCCATGACCTGCTTCCTAAACCTTTCTGTTCATAGAGGGGTGGGTGGAAAAGATGTCTTGATATGAGCCAGTCCTTGACTCTTAAATCCACATGATTCTAGATTAGAAATGCATGAACCTTTGCTTAGTTAATTAAAAAGGAAGCAAAATAACAAACCAAAGTGAGTATGCCATGTAGTGCTGCTATCCAAGAACTACTTAAGCTACCCAAAAAAAAAAAAAAAAAGTTAAAGAAATGGGTCCACATAACATAAATATTTGATTTCAGTATCACATTTGAGTATTCCCCAAGCATTGCTGGTGAGAACTTTTCTCACTAACACATGCACTATTATTATCCCATACAAAGGAACACATGCTCCTCTATGATTAGAGCAAATATAAAAATAGATGGTCGACTTGGAGTTGCTTGTACATATATGTGTATCATGTATGTCTGTGTATATATATTAGTCTGGACCAAGGTTTTAAATTTTACCGGCACGAAATTTCACTATTTTCTATTTTATGATATGGTGATATTTTGGTAATGTTTTCCGATTTTGAGAAAATTTGATAAAATTTTGCTAGGCCCCCTGGCAAAATCACAGACGAAATCGAAATTTAAAACCTTATTCTGAACTAAGCAGTAAGCACTATCCATAAATATGTATTGACAAAGAAAGAAGAATTTTGATGAGTAAAAACGTTTTGGTAGGGGGAGAATCTCTTTTAATTACTAGTTCCTCTCTCTCTCTCTCTCTCTCTCTCTCTCTCTCTCTCTCTCTCTCTCTCTTATTTTTATTTTTATTTATGTATCATTGGGTGAATTTGTTTAAATATGTTTATAAAAAAATTAAAATTTACTTAACTAGCTTACTTGGTTTTTGTGAAGCAAAGCAAGCATCTTTAGTTGGGTATGGATTCCTCAACTACCACTCTTGCTATGAGTTTGATTAAAGCTTTGTATCCCCCTTAATCAAAACAGATTTCTTTGTTTATAAACATCTTGTATAGTATTAGTAGTAATGGAGGTTAGTTAGACCTTAGCTGACCAAACCATAAAAAGGGACTATACATTGTTGACACATCATATTAAAGGTGACAGAGTTCGAGGTAGTCGAGGAAGCCACATGGATAATTATCTCTTAGATCTTCTATCAATTTGCTTTGGTGACGTGGAATCTCTGAGCCAACGTAGTGGGGACAGGATAAACCCTGGATACGTGACCCCACCCCACAAGGACGATATATCAGGTAAGCCCAGGACTCGAACTTGGGACGTCCGGTTCCTAAACTAGAGAGCTTGCCAGTTGAGCTAATCCATGTGGATCTTCTATCAATTGTTTCTTCAAACCATAGCTTCTTCTGATTAACTTAAATCTTACATTATCCAAAATAATGGCATACCCTTGAATCATGCTAATTTTTTCTTACTTTCTTTTATTTATTTAATTATTATTTTATTTTATTTTATTTTTTTACAGTCTTGAGTCATTCTATGCAATTTATTCTTCAAACTTGGGTAGCTATGCTGGGTTCAAATCCATGACAACATGGCTGTGAGTGGCATATACATGCACCTGGCGACTAAGCTATTGAATTGACCATCTATGTTCAATGACTTGGAATACTTTAACTGCTATATAAAGTCTTGAAGAATGGCAATCCAGACCAGAAAATTTTATTGATGTTAATGTATAATTTGAATACAAATTAAAGGGCTCAACTTATTGCAGTTCTGCTAAAGCAAATAAAGATGCTAAACAATTTAGCACTTGGTGAACTATGTGGATGATTTGGAGGATTAAGCTTTAGTAAAGAAAGAAAAAGTACCTTCTATTTTGGAACCTTGAATTTTAGAAGAAAAGAAAAGAAAAGGAAAAAATAATTGAAAAATAAAAGAAAAGAAATGATTAGTATTTTTTTTTCCAGTATTTGGTTAAGATGAGATATATGGAGAAAAGAAAATTAGATTCTAACGATTTTCGAGGACTTTCAGATGAATTCTTATATATTTAGATAAAATTGATTGACTAGCTACCAAAGAGATATAGGAGATGTCCCGGAGGGTAGTCGTAGTTTTTCTTTTGTTTTTATTCAAAATCTCTACATTTTTTAGGAGAGAGGTTTTGATTCCCAATAAGAAATTTGTTTAACTTATTCTCTCTATCTCCACCTCTTTCTTTCTTGAGCGACACAAGAGAAAGTGATACCTCTAGCATTTTCTTTTCATTTCTTTCAAAATCCAATGTTTCAAATACAACCTTAGGCTCTGTTTGGAACCTTAGATTTTAGAAGAAAGAAAATGAAAAAGAAAAGAAAATAAATAATTAGTATTTATTTTTCAGTATTTGATTAAGATGAGACATATAAAGAAAAGAAAATCCGATTCTAATGATTTTCCAGTGAGTTCTCATATATTCCGACAAGGTTGATTAATTATCAAGAAAAGATTAAAGATGTTATAGGTTAGGTTGGAATAATGGAGAGCACTCAGATTTTTTCTTTTCTCTCTCTGTTTTTTTTCAAAATCTCTACCTTTTTAAAGAGAGGTTTTGATCTCCAAAGTAATTTTTTTTTTTAACTTATTTTCTCGACGCCACCTCTTTCTTTCTTCATTCAAATAGGTGAAAGTAATTTCTCTTGCATATTTTCTCTCTTCCAAAATTCAAGTTTCCAAACACAACCTTATTAAGATTGAGTTAGAAAGATTGTTAAATTTAGTAAAGAAAAATGAGCTCTTTGATGGAGACAAAAAAAATGGGGAGGAAAACAAGATGTGTACTTGGTCTGGATAAATTTACTTTATTTCTTTATTATTTTCTTTTAGGGGATACTCTCTCTAATATATTTATTGAGTTGATCTAATTTTTGTTAAGAAAGAAAGGTAAAACGTTGAACAAAGAAGAAATCAAGCACACATAAAAATACAAATTTACGTGGTTCAATAAATTGTGCATACGTCCATAGATACGCACCTAGTTCTATTATTCACCAATCTCAGAATAATGTGTTGCAAAGAGCAGCCATGAAAGTATAAATAAATACTATAAAATTAGTGTTAAACATAATAGAATTGAAATTACTATTATATCCCTAATCCTCCAACGTTCTAATGCTAGCGGATCATCAACACTTCCCCATTGCCCCAGTAGCATCAACTTCCACATGACAACAATTTCACTTAGAATAAAATTAAGATTTGTGTTGCATTTTTTGTTTTTGTTTTAATTCCTCCTTTAAGCAAACTCCAAAAGTTTCAAGTTGTAAAAATCTTTGTAATGGTATCAAGGAGATTAGCAGAAACAGGAACTTGCTTTGCAGTACAGAGGTGAATAAGACAGTAGCATCACGGTTAGTGCAATGAAAGACGGCTCGACCGGAAACAAGGCCGGCATCGTCGCTCAACTACAAGTCATGTTGTCCAACTGCTTAGCGTGAACATCAACTAACATCCAAACCTTCTTTAGTTTAAAATAATAAACAAGTACAATGCCCAGAAGATAATATAGATTATGAGTAAGATTACATGCCATTGTTTACAAGTTGGGGTGTCAACGGATCGGTGGTTTGAGATGGGTCTAGCAAGTCGTAGGAGTACTGAACCCTATTATATGGGTTGCTACTCTTAGTCCCAAAACCGAACCCGCAAATACCTAATTTTTAATGGGTACCCAATACTTATTACACTAATGTATATAAAAAAAAAATTATTTCAACTATATTAATATTATTTGATTGATCTCATTCCAAAAACTTAGATTTATTTCAATTTAGATAGAATATTTACACCAACACGTATTTCACCCCATTTATAACATAAAATGAGTTTCTAATACAGATAAACATTTAAAAATTAAAAACTTTTAGATTAACTTTCGTTTCGTTTGAATTAATTAATTAATATCATAATTGATTGTTAAAAAATTAGCTAATAAATTATTTATTTAATTTCAAATACCTTATCTTTAAAGAATAATTAATAAATTATTTAACAAATCTAAGAGACCCGATTATTAACCGATCCATCCTTTATAGATTGAGAATTAGATCCAATTATAAATCGGGTCTACAAACCTGGAACCAAATCCTTCTAAACGGATTTGGTTCTATTGGGTTTGTCGAGGTATAGGATACCCATTGACACCCACCCCTTCTCAGAACTGGAACTGACAAGACCCGAAACGTTCTATATTATAAGGGTCAGTTTTAGGACTCGTTAGACCCATTTCAAAATAGGTAACCCATTTCAAACATTAGCCACGTGGCAAAAACAGCTAATGTCTCACCAGGAAACTGAACCTGGTGAAACGCATCGGAAAATAGTTAGGGACAGACGGCAGTTACTCCTACAGCTAGTGACGCTCATATGAGAAGAAATGTGGGCCATTGGATTACAGTGGCGTAGGATTCTGAGTTGAGTACACGTGCCGATATCTTTGCTTTCCTCTTTTTATCTTTGCTTCCATGCATGGATTTCTCCTCCAAATCTAAATATAGCACAAAGAAGAGAGAGAGAGAGGAAAACTCTCTTCCTTTATTCCTTTTTTTCAATCTTCTTCTTTGGCCTGTTCATCTCCATCATTAGCAACCAAGTTACACAGACTCGTTTCTTCTTCAAATTTGTTTTGTTTTTTTCTTCTGAAAATTTTCAACTAACCAAGAGTGTTAAGAGGGAAGAGAGACAAAACCCAGTGTTTCTTATTGAGCATGATCAGATTTTGTTCTTGCTCAAGAAGAGTATGAAACAGAGATATGCAAATAGGGTTTTCAGTGATCAGATGGGAAAGCAAGAAAACCCATGATCCGATTGAATGTGCTTACAGATTTGATTTACTTTGAATTTTTTTTTTTTTTTTTTTTCATCTTGGTTTTGTTGGATTCCTCTGTTTCTTAACCATTTGGGGTTGTTTTGACTTTTGAGGGGAATGCGATCCTGGATCGGAGCATTCTTGCAGATTTAGTAACCAGTAGTATGATCTGAGTTTCTTTCGTTTACAAACAATCAATGGAAGAAGATCAAGACCAGAAGTACGTATGTAAGTTCTGTAAGAAGAGTTACCCTTGTGGAAGATCCTTGGGAGGTCATATGAGGTCTCATGTGATCATGAATTCAGATAATAAAAAAACAGAGAAGAAGCTCGACAAGAGGAGGATTTCTTCTGTTAATGGCGGAAGCAATAGTAACAAGTGCTTCATGGGTTTTGAAGCTGGTGGTCATATAGGTTATGGACTTAGAGAAAACCCCAAGAAAACTTGGAGACTTGCAGATTCAAGCAAAGGGATTTCGCAGCAAGGGAAGGTCTGTCAAGAATGTGGTGAAGGGTTTCAATCATTGAAAGCTCTGTTTGGTCACATGAGATGTCACTCTGACAAAGGAAAGGTGTCCAAAAGCTTGGAGGATGAGGAGGAGGATTCATGGGGTAGTCAATCTGATGAGGAAGAAGCTGAAACTCCAAGGAGAAGGAGATCAGGAAGAAGAACAAGGTATAAGACTACTAAATCTTGTTCTTCTTTCTCGTTTGTTAATGCTTCTTCATCTGTTTCTGAGATTGAACAAGAGCAAGAAGATGTAGCTATGTGTTTGATGATGTTGTCTAGGGATGTGGGTTACTGGGGTGGGTTGAATTTAGTTGCAGAGTCTTCTGATAACAGTTCTGCGGTTTTTGAATCTAAATCATCATGTTTACATAAGCAAATTACTAATACAGAAAGTATGAACTTAGTCTGTAATGGTGGTGAGACTGTGAGGATAAGGAAATCAAGAGATGAGAAGTTGGAGAAGAAAGGATATGAGTATGGTATCTCTGATTCTTCCATTTTGAGGGAAGTTTCTGTTGATGGGTTTCTCAGGGTTGATGAAATTGAGAAGCCTAAAATACAATACGAATTGGGCTTTGCCGAGGTATCGGATTCTGAATTGGGGAAGCCTTGGGAGAGCTATAGGCCTAACTGTACTGAAACTGAATTGGGGAAGAACTTAATCAAGGAATCTGGATTTGATCAAGCTGATTTGGGGTCCAGGAAGTATAATTCAAGCAACAGAACAAATCAAGACGCTAGGAAGAAAAGCCAATACGAATGCGCGGCCTGTAACAAGATCTTTCACTCTTACCAGGCTCTTGGGGGACATAGGGCTAGCCATAAAAAGTTCAAAGGCTGCTTTGCTTCTAGGGTTGATAGCAACGAAAATAGTATCGAGACAGAAATTTCTCCTGATCCAACAGCCGATAGTAAGCTTATTATCAAGACTTTTGGTAACGAAAACCCAGTTGATCGGTACTTGGATTGCGGCGCTGGAACAAGTGACGGCTCAAGGAAGAGCAAGGGGCATGAGTGCCCAATCTGCTTCAAGGTTTTTGCATCAGGCCAAGCTTTGGGTGGTCACAAGAGGTCACATTTGGTTGGAGGTTCTGAAGTCAGAGGTAAACAAACAATTGTAATTCAGAAACAAATTCCTGAGATTTGTGATATGCTTGATCTTAATCTCCCTGCTCCTAGTGAAGAAGAAGAGATTGATGGTTATGTGGAGTTTAAACCATGGTGGATTGGGAGCAACAACGAGCGCAAGCCACTTGTGGGTCTGATCTCTAATTGAGAAACATAGTTCTGGCCGTGATTTCGATGAAGATGCAAGAGTGTACATACAAGTTGGTGGATATTATTCGTTAATTCTTTACCGATGGAAAGGATATACGATACAGAGGTAAAGTTACATTTTCTGTTCATAGCCTCTTTAGTAGCAGTTTTTCTCATTCTTGGTGGTTTTCTTTTTTTTTTTTTCCTTTATTTGAAAACAAGTCTTCATTGTTGCAATTTTTAAGCTTTTTGATCTGTTTCACTTTGAAACTTTGATAAGTATCACTGAATCTTGTTATGAATTCAACTTTACTTGAATCACACTCTTTGAATCATCCACTTGGAAATTCTGAAGATGGAGTGTTTTTACAGTGAAGGAAGTGTTTGTTGAGCTGGCTCGGATCTCGTAAACGGGTCCTCGTGCGTTGTTTTTTAGTCTAATTATGTCCTTGAGCAGCATAACCCAGAATCTCTTGGTTGGTTTGGTTGAATCTCACTCTTTGAATTTCTGTTTTCACTCTGGCTTCTTGAAGATATTGAATCATTGTCACTTGGGGGGAAATCCAATTGATGGGGTTTGGGTAAGTTCCTATTCTGAAGAAAAATGGAAAAGATAACTGGAGGATTTTGCTTCCTCTGACGTGAATCGGGGGAGGAAAATGATATATATATATATATATATAGTGTGTGTGTGTGTGTGAAGAGAAGGAAAAAATGAGATAAAACAATGCAAATCATGCTTCTATCTTGACTACTTTGTTTGGGTGATTATTTTTCTTGGCATTGACAGAAATTAGTTAGTAACTGGGCTACTTTGAACTTTCAAAAAAAAATTTCTCCTCCTTGTTGAGTAAATTTGTGTGGTGGGGAGTGAAAGTCTGAAGACTAGATTGAAATGACTGGATTATGAAGTCATGAAGAAAAAAGGTGGATGAGCATCACAGCATTTTGGACTGTTTTATAATAATACAAGTGATGGTATGTGAGCTTGGGTGGTTGTTTAGTCACCTGCCATAGAGCATGACAATGCATCACTTGCATTTGTTCATATCCTTTTCTCACATTCTTTAACAAAGTAGGAGTTTTCTTCTATAGTCTAATCCTTCAAGTCTTCCTACATTATCCTCTCTCTCTCTCTCTCTCTCTCTCTCTTTTGTAAGAGAAAAGAAGGACCAGTTGCATCTGTCTCTTAATACAGTGTAAAGGTCATTATAGCTCGCATGGATTTGAGGAAAAGTAGGTTTAGTACCATGGTTTTAAGTTTTGCCAAAATGGTCCCTCACCAAAACGAAATGTAGGAGGAATTCACTGAATTTTCCTATGTGTCAAAATTTTGGTCAAATATAGCCATAAAAAATCTGATGAAAATATCGATAAAATATCGCCAAAAAAAAAATCTAACAAAATGTCTGACAATATCAAAATTTAAAACTTTACAAGTGATCCTGTGTTGATCTGACCAGAGGGTTGAGCCCAAGACTAATGTTGAGGGAAGTGATCAAGTCCAAACAGGTAAAACTGGCTCAACCATTTCTCAGTGATTGGGTCATTAACTCCATAGTTAAGGACTTTGTGACCTGAATTGGATGGATACTCTGGTGGGGAAATTATTATTGTGTTAGAGAAAGCATATCCTTGCAGGTCCCTTGTGTTTATTTTGGACTATAGTAGCTGGTCCTTTTGTCAAAAAATAAAGAAGAAAACAGCCTAGAATTTTGGTTAATGGGCAGAGAGAAGGGTATTTTGGGAACGAAAATAGATATGGCAATATATAACGGTTTTTGTTAATGAGAGTATTTTAGTCACATTGGACTTTAGCTTCCTTGTATTTCTCGTGGTTAACTGGCTGTAGCACCGGCATGTCAGCTTTCCAATTTAATTCCTCGGAAGTAACGAGATAAGTCAACTATGATTCGGTGCGTTGTCGGTGCATGGAGATTTCTGTGCGTAGGGGGGGGGGGGCGGGGTCTTAAGCCCCAACCTAGATTTTTTTTTTTTTTGAACAAAATAATATTATTTGATTAGATAAGTACAAAAATTAAAATTAAAATAATCAAAAAATCCAAAAAATCAATAATTTGCACCAAAAAAAATTAAGATCTTAAAGAAAATCATAATTTTAATTAGTTATACAATATAAAAATATAACTAAAAGAGAAATCATTTTAAGGTTTTTTTATTGTTATAGATTATAAATATTTGATTTGTCCCTGTTCTAGATGATAAATATTTGATTGAAGTTTGAACACTATAAGTAATTATCTTTTATATTGATATAAATTATGGTCTTCTCACACATTTATTTTTTGTTTTTAATTAAAAAAATTAATGAGTTTTTTTGTCCATTTTTATCACTAACAAACTCTTTTCCTAACAATCTTATGATACTAATAGATAAGTAGTAGGATGCTAATAGATAAGACCACTATCTGACCAAAAAAAAAAGATAAAAGACCATTATCCTAACGCTTATCTACTAATATTTAATAGTTAACTACTAATATTCTTCTTATTTTTTTAATATATCGAATTATTTGATTAGATAATTGTAAAAATTAAGAATCAAATTAAAAAAAAATTCAAAAATCAAGAATATAATTTGCAAAAGAAAATCAAGATCTTATAGAAAATCAAGATTTTAATTAGTTATACAACATAAAAAATCAACAAATTAAAAAATCTAAATAACTAAAAAAATCAAGAATATAAGTAATTATCAAAATCTTAAATCTAATTAGTTATAAAAATCTTGCTAACAAATTGAAGAATCTAAAATAAGAGAAATCAAGAATTTAATTATCAACTAATAAGAGACATCAATAATTTAATTATCAAAATTTAGATTCTCTAAGGGATTTAAAGAATTCAACTAAATCTAGAAATCATATTAAACTTATTAAAATTAATGTTCTAACTTATTAATAGATTGAAAAGCAACATGCTAATTTTTCTTTATATAATTAATAATATAATAAAATTTATTAAAAATTATATAACTAACTTTCCATACCCTAAGTTGTCACGTGTTAATATATTTGTATTTATATATTAAAATTATTTATAAATATATGTATTAATATACATGTTAATATTTATTAATATTTTAATTTATGAAGTTATTGTACTTTAAAATTTATATGCAATAATGCCCTTTTGTTTTATTTATACATTAAAGGTAAAGGAAATCTAATATAATTTTCTTTATACAATTAAAAGGGTTAATAGATAAATTTGAAACAAAGGATAAGATAAACGATGGGCATGTGACACGTGCCCATTGTTAGTGCACGTGATGGGGGCGCCTAACTTAACGGCACTCATTAACAATCGGCCATTTGAATCCGTTAAACTCCATTTTTGTTTAAAAAAAAAACCAATAGAATGTAAAAAACGAAGAGGGAGATTTCAATTTCAAAACCCTTGTAAGGGTTTCCTTCCATCCCCTCCCCTTCCCAGTGTCGTTCAAGGAAGAGATTTCAAAACCAAAACCCTTGCAAGGTCTCCATCCCCTCTCCTTTGCTGGTTCTCGTTCATCTTCGATCACCAATTTACACAGGTTTCTAGCCCCTTTTCCTTTGTCCGTGCTCGTTCGTCTTTGATCGCCGGTTTAAAAAGGTTTTTAGCATCCTCTCTTGCAATTGTTGGTTCTCGTCTTTCATCGTCGGTGCTCCCCATCGCTTAGCGCAAACGACCCTCTGCTCCAAACCGTCAGTGCTCCCCATCGCCGGGTAAGTTAATAGAATCGAAGTGTCTTGAGTTTTTTCTTTTTTTCTTTTTTTTTTTTTTCTGGGTAGTTTAATAGAATCAAAGTGTCTTGAGTTTTTTTTTTTTTATGTCTAAGATCTTTTAATTTTCTTTACAAAAGCCTTTTTTATGAATCTTTTAAATTTATGGTTTTTTTACAGACTATATGGCATGCCGCAAATTTTATGTTGTTGTTGAAGGCGGGAATGTATGAAACTTGGGAAGATTGTAGTAGGGAAGTGAACTTCTACATGAGTGCTATCTATCGCTCGTTTGGTACACGAAGTCAAGCGGAGGAGCATTTTTACACATATTTACGTCTTCATGTATATCCGAGTATTCTCCAAACACCAGAATTGGCCTTTATCGGCCCAAAGCACCCCCTGCTTGTTACATATGTTCTTTTTTACTTTGTTTGTGTCACGACCTAAATCAGAAATTCCCAATTTATGAGATTTTCAGGCTTAAATAGTAACTCTCACCCCATATCTCTATGGGAGTGGAAAACAGTAATCGAAGCATAAGCGGAAGAATTAATTGTTCTAATAAGATATAAGTAACTAAAATAAAGAATTAATCTATTACAAGATCAATAAAAGAGAATCTAACTCTAATACAATTCTACTACTAAAACAGGTTGACTATACCCAAACCTAGGCTCTCTCTCTCTTTGCATGACCAAGCTCCAAAACCTGAAATATAAATATCAACAAACATAAGCTGGAAGTCAGAATGAGTAATCCTTCAATGCAAGGTATTTACTCATACCTCAATATTATGAGAAAATGAATAATATATCAGATATGATAATATCTCTTATGTGATCAAATATGCACTTGTGCATAAGGTGATAAAGTGTTAAATCAACAGATATCACACAAAGTATTGTTCTCTCCCAATCTCACAGGGTATTCAATCCAGGGTCCACATTACAATATCTGCATGCCTAAATCTATATGGAAATTAGGCCAGGTGTTTCATACACGTGGTTCTCACACTAATATTAACAAAGACATGCAATGCAAATGAAAATGCAACGCTGTATGGCAAAGTGAAATAGAGTAAGCTCCTATGTGATCTTAATCTCTATCTGGGGGTGTCCCAGTAACCTAAATTCGCCTCAGGATATTCCAGCAACCTGAAATCATCCCTCGTCGTAACGGTATAAAGGATAGGATTATTCTATGTGTACAACATAGTTTTAAGGGCTTTCAATCTAGGAGTCACAATCGTCTCACCTTATTTTTTTATCAAGGTCCAATGACCAAGACTTACACCCATGTGCGGATCCCTCAGGAAGTCATACATATTCACAATCCAACAGAAGGGTACCACGGTCTCACTGTCTCCCAAGCTTACACCAACGTGGGGATCCTTGGGATAGTTCATCATCTTCCAAGTTTACATCAACGTGCGGATCCTTAGGTAACCATCACACCTCAAGTCTGTAGAGGCCTACTCTACGTGGGTTTCTCTCTCAGCTTGGGCGTACCAAATAGGGTCCTCTCATAGGACAAACATAGCTAACAAGTCAACATCTCATGTGTTAGTCTAAACCCAAGGTATCACATGGGGTATTAGACTAGGCTATCACAGCCGGAAGGTCCATCTGCAACTCATCATATTCAATTCCTTTAAATTAATGCAACACACGATGCATCATAGACATATATTCAAATCTTCAAACACATGGGCACAATCCCAGGATTCTACTCTACAAGGCACGACAGTGTTCAAGGTGCATACTAAACATAAGTAATGATTATCTAGCATAAACTATAAAAAGAAAACCAATAGGCAAGATATGAACAACTAACCTAGAGTTGCATACCCACAAACAAGCCTAAGGGAAAAGATTAATAAATAATACTAATACATGCACACATTTAAACATGCCATCACCCTCTAAATATACGAAATCATCCAATCCTAAGAGAATATAATAAAGTCAATAGTAGCAGAATGAGTGCATTAAACATAAAGTAATACGTGCATTAACTGATCAAGGAAATAAAAGAAATTAAATAATAATAAACACCCACACATATGGGTCAACCTTGACAAGGCAACTCACGAAGTCAAAGTCTGTGCCTAGACTTGCACAGGCAATGTAAGGAACTAGTGGAAGGGTTTGGGGCTACTACATGAGTTTCCTGAGAACTCATATTGCTAGGTCAACTCTAGATAGGTTAAACCTAGGTATGATAGGTTACCTCGGTTGGGCAAGTCTACTAATTCCAAAAGTGTATTGGAACACTAGGATGAGGGTATCACAGGTGTCCAAGGTCAAAACCCAGACAGAGGGTGGGTATAGGGTCTCGGCGAGGTAATCGGCGAACCAAGTGGGATTCGGTGAGGTGTTCGATGCACCGGAAGGTATCGGTGGACAGAGAAGGTCACCGAAACTCGGGCCAGGTCCACCATTGTACCAAAAGGGTCTTGGCAAGGTCTTTGGAGAACCGAGGAGGTCACCGAAGGGTCTCGGCAGGGTAGTTCAGTGAACTGAGGAGGTTGCCGAAAGTCGGGTTCAGCCAATTTAGAAGGGGTTTCTGGGCGGAAATCACTTGAAGCTTGCTAACCACCTAATGGAGCTTTGAAATGGCTCCTAGGCCAAGGGAAAATAGTCTACATGGAGATCCACTAGGTCTCCATGAATCCAAACCCTAGAAATGTAATTCCACAAATGTAATGACCTGAACCTTTTAAAATTATTTTTAAGCTTCGAATTATAATGTAATTGTATTTTATATAATTATTTGTATATAGTTGTGTACAATATGTGACATAAGGGTATATTTGTAATACAATTATTAAATTAGGGGTCTATTTGATATTATAAAAAGTTGTGTGTTGGGGGATTATAAAGTATAAGTTTCTGATTTTGGGGGCTTTTATGTGATTATATGGGAGTTGA